>JAKGSA010001083.1:0-50711 GCA_033558755.1 Philaethria dido | reverse complement strand
TTATATCAATACAACTAACTTTTGCACAGAACAGAAATAAATTTAGGGTTCTCACCGTAGCTAGATTAAATCCAATTTATCAATGTTTGACTTTCGTAATGGTAAATATTTTGGGAACCCTACGGTTGATTTGCGTCACCGCTGGAAGTGGTTACGAAAACCGCCGTCACCGATTCGTCACGGTTATTCGGGAATTATGGCGTGACCACGGACTGCGACCGTTTATGTAAAGTGGAAATGAGTTGACGATTTGATACCATCGTGAGACAGGTAATGTTTGAAAGCTGCGTAATGGATGAACCAATTTCGATGATTCTTTTTTTATATGATAGCTAGTGCTTCTGATTTGGTCCCGTTTAAATTTAGTTAAGATCTGAGAAGTTTTCGAGTAACTCGTAATAATTTTCGAGAGGCGCGTCGGTTTGAGTACCTACTGCGTTAATTTTTTTTAACGATTGTTAAAAATGTTTTACTTTTCAATTTATCTACTTATTCACGCCTTGTACGAAAGTGAAGACTTAATTGGTAACCACATTAATGTTTTATCAGATTGCTAGTGCGACTACGACTACGACCGTTTATCTAAAGTAGAAATGACTTGAGGATTTCACGAAGTCGTGGGACAGATAACATTTGAAAGCTAAGTAATAGTTGTGGATTCAAATCTCTTTAAATTTGGAGTACTTTTATATTTTTTTAACCATTTTAAAAAAGAGGACCGTATCACTTTTTACTGAATGAAACAATTTTCATGATTCTTTTTATATGACAGCTTCTGATGTGGTCCTATTTAAATATAGGTAATCAAACCATTAGTTTTTGAGTTATTCGTAATAATTTTACTTTTTAGTGCATTTTATTTAAAGTCGGGTTTGTTCTTTTTTTACTAGTAAAATTAGTAGGAAAATATAAAAAAATATAGTTTAACCACGTTTTGAAATATTTATAAAACAAATAATTAATTGACTATTAAATTAATTACAGTAAAAGACTTAATTGGTAAGTATAAATTTAAATATTAATAATTCACAGTAATATTGTTTGTGTGTTACGCAAAATACAATTTCGCGGTCTGGTGACTTTTAATGAAATATTGCATTACAGTTATAATAACGCGGCTGACTCATATGGATTACCTAAAACGAAATTCTCATATATCTATCCACACTGTTGCATTGGTTTATCAATCAACAAACTGAATTTTAGTTTCTAGTATAATTTTAGTGCACAATAAATAGAGGCCTGTCGTGGGGTAGAGGCTCAAACGTGCGATTGTAAACGCGGCAGGTTGGCAGGTTGAGGGTTCGATTCCCACTCCAGGAAACGATCCCTTGCTTTGGTAATAAGGTAGAACGCGGCGTTGAATTCCGCCACTCAGCGCGCAGTACCTCTATTTCAAAGAAAGTGGGGGACGGTGTGAACGGCACAGTGTGAAGATAAAAAAATAGCTAAAATAATAATAATGGAGCGTCACGCGTTACACCACATAGCAGGGTAGTGAGAAAGAGATGTGTTCCAAGACAATATGAGCCGCTTTACATCCGAATTTTAGACATTGCGTGTTAAGTGTCGGAACTGAATGCTGAGCTTTGTTTTACCAAAGCAGAAAAATGAAAATAATTTCAATATAATCATTGCTCCCAGCGGGAATCGAACCCACATCCAATCATGCTCACTGTCTCACTGTGCTACGATGGCCTCAATTTCATAAAATCATAAATAAATAACCTTTTACTACTATATAGAAAGTCTTTAAAAAATTTCCCAACGTACATATGTACCAAAGTATAATCTTCAGTTTTATTTTAGCCTAATCCTATTGAAAAAACTATAAAAAATCTAATATAAGTATACTAGAGTAAGTGAAAAGAAAACTATAGAGAAACAACATAGAAACACGATGTTACATGACTTAAATGTCAGTGTCACTTGACTGTTGGATGTTTCTAACGAATACATGGCCTCGACGAAGGCATCGCCTCCCATGTCCTTTTCAGTTGCCTTAAACCCCTCCTTTCCATCCTATCTACGAAACCCTTTCGTTTAAAGTTTTCCGTCCTATTAATGTTAATTGCTTGTTAATGTTTATGTTGATCCTCTATGTAAATTCCTTTGTAAATATTTTAAAAGTAATTGTAAGATATCCTATATTTACCAATGTATATATTATATTATGTTGCCTTGTAGAAGACGATGATTTTTTACTGGATCTATTCTTTTTTACTTTGTTTTAATTTATACTTTTACTGAACAACCTCCTTCAACGTAACATTGGTCATAACAAAGAACATATCTGAACTCATTTCTTTTTGCTTATTTCGTTAAAACAAATAAATTAATTTAAATTAAATATTAAATTACAAAATGTATCCCGCAACTTCGCGTGGACTATAAAACCTATAATCCCGTTTTTTTCCATTTTCGTAGGAATTTCGATAACTTACTTAGCTCCCCTACACTTCCAAAGCTTACATGCCAAGTTTCAGGTTTCTATGGCCAGTAATAGAAACCTGAAACTTGGCATGGCAATAGTACCGTACAGGCGAAACTACCAATCACTCAGTGACGTAAGCGTATATAATAAGTTATGTTTATTGAAAACATATTTTTCATTTCCCATTTGATCTTAGTCTGAAATGCACATACCAAGTCGTACTCGTCAGTATATTAATACATTCGAACTTTAACAGTTCCAAGAATTAAATCGAAAGTCAATTGAGTGTCAATTGACAGATGAGACCTGTCACTTATTGACAGTATGTCGCGCTTTGGATTAAACAGCCACTTAAAAGCAAAAAAAAACAATTAGCCCACATATGTATGTATATAAAAACTGTATTTGTATTTTTGCATGTATGATATTATACTGTGGAGGTCAGTGAGAGTGATAATTAACATATGGAATAAATTTAACAATATACACTTCTATATAGTATATAATATAATATACGCAGTTTTAAGGTTTATTTTTTCATATTTGGGCAAAATCTTACGTTGAGTTCCTCCATACAAAATGAAATATTTAAAGCAAAATGTCATGCCACAAATGTGAAGACTATAATTTATTAAATGACTTACCTATCTACGTAACTTCGCTTTATCTCTAGCAGGGTAGCCAGAGAGAACGGAGCGCCAAACGCTCCCTGCATACCTCTTTTGTCTCGTCCACGGTCATTAACCTCTTCAAGCATGTCCTCCAGGGGGTCCTTAAGCTTTTTAAGTGACCTTCCTCCAGTATCACTGATACTGTGTTCTCGAAGATCAACCAAGGTCTCCCCCTACCTCTGTTGCCGCTCACATTTGCTTCATATAACTTTCTCACCATTCTTCCATTAAATGACCTTAAAACTGAAAATTATATTAATTAAATAACTAACTAATAAACAAGACCCTTAAATAGTAAAACTAAGCTAACTATAGGAAAATACATAAATAAAATATATATTTAAGTCAACACTGTTATGTAACCAGTACAAAGTAATTACAATAATTTTATATAATAGAGCAAAAATATATTATGCGTCATCAACAGTTTCACACAATAATTGAGCGTTTATTTTAGTTCGAGTCATTATGGTGTTAAAATAAAATGGCACAAATATATATGACCTACATGTAAAAATAGTCCAAGGTCTAAAGAAAAACCTTTAACGAGTATGTCAAGTCATATTACAGTGAAGTCAATTTGATGTCAACAATGACGGAAGTTTTTACAATGTGTAACTTCATCTAGTTAATATGTACATACTAGATACTTATCATTAGATAGAAATTATAATAATAATAATAATAATAGCCTTTATTAACAATCCTTAATGTTAGACACCGGTTTCTTGATTGTTTTGCTTTTCAGCATAGGCCTCCCCAAGTTTTTCCATAAAGATCTATCCCTTGCTTTTCGCATCCAAGTGGGTCCTGCTACCGTTTTAATATCGTCTTCCCATCTACAATGTTGCTCCCTCTGTTTCTCTTTTTATATCTAGGACACCATTCTGTCATTTGTTTGGTGCATTTTTAGGAATTAGATATTTTAGAAATTATTATATTATGGCTTAATTAGACAAATCTTCTTTAATAGTAGCCTATATGTTATTCTGATGTATTAGCTATTTTATTGTAAAGTTTCACGTAGATCTGTTCAGTAATTTTTGTGGATGAAATATTTACAAGCATCCATCCTCACAACATTTTACAATTCTAATATTAGCGGCAAAAGAGATAAGGTCCTGAGGGGAGATCTTCTCCGAGAACACTATCAATGATACTGGAGAAAGGTCGCATAAAACCATAAAGAATCGATATCCAGAGAGTATGTATGAAGAGGTCAATGACTATAGACTAGGCGAAAGAAGTACATAAGTAGAAACTGTAGCGTTTGGCGCTCCGTTCTCCCTGATTCATGCTAGGGGTAAAGCATGAAGCTAAGATAAGTTATAGCAGAATATATATTCAAATATTTTTTTTAACTTCACGCTGTATCACGCATATAGCAGGGTAGACAAAAGCAACCTGAGAACCTAGTGTTAAGACACTCCGTTCCCCACTTTCCGTTGAATTGGAGTTCCTTTGACTGGAGTGGGAATCGATCCCACAAGCTATCCCGTTTACAGTCGTACGCTTGTGCCTCTGCGCTACGACAAGCGTTATTCATATATTAATATTAAGTAGCTGAAAATTATGAAATGAAATCGAAATAAAAACAAACGTACTATTTAGTTTTATCTTAAGCCCATATGGCTCAAAATACGCAATTTTAAAATAAGAAACTGAAGACACTAATGAATAATGGCGTTGTAATACAAATCTGTTGACAGCTGAAGTTTGACAGAACCAATTTAATGTAAATAAAACTAAATAAACGAAATATAGAAAAGAGTGATTTGACACTAGAGTCATTGCCTATCGTGCTACATAGAAAATAGGTAAAAATACAAAAAATAATTTTATATTATTTTCTTACATATCTTAAAATTTTCTAACAAATTATATAATATTATAGATATGCTATTCTATTTTTATCTCTCTTTTTGCTAAAATTACTGAACAGATTTTAGTGAAACTTTACAGAAGTACTTGTACCTTATACATCAAAATAACATGAAGTACACATACATACATGGCTAGCATAGCATACCTAGTGTTAAGACACTCCGTTCCCCACTTTCCGCCGAATTGAGGCATTGCGTGTTGAGTGGCGGAACTCAACGCCGCGCTTTTGCTTTGACATGAACATCAACATCATAATTTTAACATGAAGTCTTTAACATATAACGACTTAAGTTTTTATCAATACGCCACGCGGGTGAAACAGTGAGTAAAAGCTAGTATATATATAAGAATAAGTTAGTTCGACGGGATATTTACCATGTATTGTTTTTATTTTGAACTCCCGATATTTCGATGCTGTTGCAAGCACCATGATCACGGGTAAACTGGAGATACTGCGAAGCCGACGGTAGTTAAGAGCAGACATATCGGTCTACCCTCTTTCGCACTCTTTTATTAGGCTCGTCGTACCACTATTAATGTTCGCATTCTTACCGTAAATTATTCTTATGTATGTATGTGACCATGAGAGTTTAAATTCATATATAGTATATATATTCTTGTAAACATAACATTTTAAAGATATATTCTTTATCTATCTATCTATATTTTCAATAACTAATGATGTCATCCTAGTGTCTTGCGGTAAACCAATAAAATGCACCAACAGTTGTAGCCTATCGTTACAATTTGTACGTGCAATGAGTCACACCTGTCGAGTGACACAAATGCAAATATACTGAATATCTATTTGTTTTGTAAGTGTATGACACTGTTAGGAAGACTATAAATATAGGTGATCCAATACTTTATGACTATTTCTTTGTAAGAAACACATTTCTTAAACTAAATACTAGAATCCATTTCATTTTAATCAAAACAATACACGAAAAGGAATAAGCTCTATACGAAAATAGTAAAAAGTGGAAAATGGAGTACCTTAACATTAGGTTCTCTGCTTAACCTGCTTTATGCATGAGTAGCATAAAACTAAAAATACATATTTATAAAGTTTAACGCAATAACGGAATTCGAATTATTTGTAAAGAAACTCTAAACAAGTGACACTTCGAAATATAAGGATTTATTTTACAATTTAAGCACATAAATTCTTATTAAAAAAAAATCATTTAAAAGATTTTTCATAAATCAGCCCTATGAAATGATTAGTACCGTATTAATTACATAGATATTGTAACATTCTCATCATGAACATAGAGACGTTAAGGCCGCTATTGCTTGAACAGATGCTCAAATACAACCTATTTGAGACAATGAGAACATAATTTAATTTTTTACCATAATATAATTTATAAAGGCAGATTGATATTTTTTATAGCTTCACGTTTTTTTGCTATATATCAAGATAGTCAAAGAGAACCTGTCATCTCCGTTATCCACCTTCCGCCTGAAATCCGAAGCCGTGCCTTGTCTTACAAATCAACGTGCCCAATTTCTGCTTTCTACATACAATTTTTTTTATTAATCATTCAGTACAGAAGGAGTATACTTATAAAGCATATATAGATTTCGTAAATATATGAATTTATTATTATTTTTTTCGTTTTTAAGCTTCACGCTGTAACCCGTACATAGCAGGGTAGGCAAGGGAACCTCAGAAACTAGTGTTAAGACACTCCGTTCTCATAAGATTTCCGCCGAATTTAGGCATTGCGCTTATCAATTTGGTACTTCAATAATAAAATAATAGAACAATCATTCGACAATTTGAATAGCGTTATTCCAAGTTCAAGTAGCATTAGTTTAAGGTAATTTTGTATGATGTTTTGACATTACATGAATGATGGAACCCACTCGCAAGAACTAACACGACTTTGACATATTTACCTAGAAACTAAGTTATGCCTGGTACTTATGGCCTGTTATTTAATATTTGCATGAGAATATATTATTTTTGAGGTCACCGTCTCGCAGTGGGACTGCGTCTAACTGTAAGCTCGATTGGTTGTTGGTTGGATTCCCACTTAGGGAAAAGATATATAAGTTATTTTCATTTCTCGGCTCTGGTAAGGTAAAGCGCGGCATTAAATTTTTCATTCAAGACCAATATCTTGAATTCTGACAAAAAGAAGAGAATGAAATATCTTGACTCCATGAACTTCTTGAATTCTATGCGGAAAAAAGAGTGAAATGAAAAAATATTCTTACTATGTTTAGATTCATATTCTTACTTCTTTTCATATATTTTTTTCTATACGGTTTTTGTGAAGGTACAAAGAACCTAGTGCTATTTAGTGAAACGAAGCAACATAAATATAGATGCCAGGACGCAATGTCTGAAATTTGGGCGGAAAAAGAAAAACGGATTGTTTTTTGCTTTCCTTCTAATATTTCCATATGTCACGCTGAATCAAAGAAATACTATTAATCATGACTAGTACTAACTAAATAAATAATTTAAAAAGCAGCTTCATTACAATTCTGTACCTCACACAGTCTGTTAAGAAGTACGATGTAAGAATTCCCATGACAACAGGTTTTTATCCTCAACCGGTGTAAATGCATCTGCAATGCAAAGTGTTAGTAAAATTTCCGGCTGTCTTTCAATGTTGAACGTCCTAAGGTTACTACAATACATAAAATTACTTGAATTTCTGAATAAAATATTGAATACTCACGGATTTGAATCTCACTTGAGACAATATTTATATTTTTAACGTAATTGTATGCGTGCTATTCGTATTTGATGAAAATTGGATATTTATGGATTTTGCTTAAACTCCAAGGTAACATTCATGGCAAATACTGGCACTCTATATCAAGTTGTTTCGACAGTACGGCATCAGTCAGTCATTCAGTAACGTAATAGATTAAGTTTACTTCTTTCAGGTGATGGCTTAACAAAGAAGACCTATTTTATAGTACTTTGGTGTTAGTCAGACCAATTTTCTCCGTGTCTTTTTCGTTCTACTTGACATAGGCGAAGTAAAGAACTAAACTGGTACGCCTAAAAGCCATAAAATAACAGAACAGGGCTCTGCTCCCAATCTCTTAATGAAGCAGTGAATTAAGCGACTTATAATTAAAATTTAATGCATTATAAAAATTATCCGAATATACTAGAATAAGTAGAAAGTGTGAATGATTTTTTCTGTCGTCTGACCTGTCAACGCGTTACTAAAACCACTGGACGGGTGAATGAGATTTTTTATATGTTTATCTAACTAGACCGGCGAAAGCTTCCAATCTTCAGACTAAATATATAAGCTTATCAATACATTTGTAATTTATAAAATGTTTTTTTTAATTTGCAGATTTAGGCTTTATCCCATACAGAGTTCTCTTAGTGCCAAGTCACCCCACTCCGTCCGATATCTATACATTGCACGCTATGTGACGGCATTCAACGCTGCTACCTCTTGACTTTTTTTGGAGATATAAAATTTAAATCTAACATAAAAAATAGAATCTTTACCATATAAAATCATTAAGACAAAAGAAATAATAATAATAACATTATTGTTGTAATAATAATGAAATATTCCGTTACATTATTCAATCAGTCTTGACCGTGTTGCCAACCCGTTGGCTCGCAGTAAATTTAATTGGTGATTATTTTCGTATATTAGGTCAAGTGCCTCCAATAACTCTACTGTCTTTTAAATGATTAACTCTTATTGGATCGTCCTCCAACTTACGTAACCTATTGGACACTTCCCACACTAAAAAACACTGACGAATTACTTTGGACTGTTATTACCAGTGTCAATATTTTCTTTCAGACCAGTCGTTCGACAGACAAACGTTGACACAAACGTAGTAGTAAGAAAATATTAATATTTAGTATTTTCATTTCCTGTACCAGACTAGTATTTCTTTTCCAAAGCCTTAACTAGGCGAAAAATGGGGAAAGGAAGTCTTAGTGGAACAGAGTGTCTTAACACTGAGTTCTAAGGTTCCCCCTACCTACCATCCCACCATATAACGTGGTATCCCACGTATGTATAATAAGGTGGGATGGTACGCGTGAAGCAAAAAAATAATCTTATTTTTTTTGGAACCGTACGCCACGGCTTATTTTACGAGAATACAGAAATGAAAATAATTTAAACACTATCATTTCTCCTAGTCGGAATTGAACCCACTACCCCAATCGTGTTTACAGTGAAAAGCCGTCCCACTATGCCACAATGGTCTCATGTATATAATGATAAGCTTTTAAGCTGCCATCATAAAGAAGCTTTATTAAAATAAAGCTTCATATTACTTGTTTATTTTAGGACCATTAACGCACTTCGAGTAACCAGATCGTGGAAATAAAATTAATTTTGAACGGGAGCCTTCAGCAAGCTTCATATACAAATTTATTATGCATTTTGTTATTTTTTTCAGCTTCACGCTCTTTAACTTAACCTAGTGCCAAGACACTATGTTCTATACTTTTCGCCTGGAATAGTAACATTGGGTGTTGAGTGGCGGAACTCAATGCTGCGCTTTGCCTTACTAGACCTAAGAAGTAAAAATAATTTAAATATTTTTTTTTCTCTTTTTTTTAACTTCACGCTGTATCCCGCATATATCAGGGTAGGCAGAGGGAACCTGAGAACCTAGTGTTAAGACACTTTCAGCCGTTCAACCGTTCTCTTACAACAATTCTATTCCTCACTTTCAGCCGTATTAAAGCATTGCGTGCTGAGTGGTGGAACTAAACGCCGCACTTTACCTTGTTACCAAACCCAGGAAAGTAAAAGACTAACATTTCCTGGAGTAGGAATCGAACCCACAACCTGTGGCCTTAACAGTCGCACGCTTGTGCCTCTGCGCCACGACAGGCGTAAATATAATTATTCCCCGAATTGAGTTTGAACCCACAATAAATAATATATTTACAACTTTTCAACTCTCCCTCATATATTTACGCCCTACTATATCAGAACACAATATTTCAATCGTTATTTACTCTTGTAAATACCAAAGTGCAGGAGTAACATTCGTAGCAAGTCGACATCAGGTCTAATTTTAAAGTGGTGCAACAATGAACTCAATAGCTGACGCATCTCGGCTTAGCCCTACCAAAATAGGTACGCTCATACATGCACTGTTTAATGTTCATACGGTATTTGCAAATTAATTTCTGTATTTCAAACTTGATTGATATAAGCTAAGCTAAGCTAAGCTTATCTCATATTTTACATTTATTTTTGTGTATTTTTTTAGAAATATTAAGTAATTTAATTTGGCAATGAAATCAATGCCAAGCTTAGTCTGAATTATACGAATAAAATAAAAAAAAAAATTTATGGCATATTTGAATTTTCAAATTATAATAAAAGCGCCGCGCCCTGATAGCTCACGGCGAGAGTAGCTAGAACAATAAAAAATGAATAATTTATTTCAACATTATATAATATTAATAAGCATTACTTATATTTAGAAAAAACTGTTTAAGATTTATATATGAAACATATGTAAAAGAAGAAAAAAGATCTTCCTTAATTAAATCCTAAAATACTCAAAATACTGATTTATATAGTTATGTGTCGTGCATCACTCAACAATCGAACAGTAGATAAAAATATGTATATATCCCAAATAAGAACCATTCTTTATCCTGATACATTAATATCTATCCATGATGGAATACGAACCCACAACCTCGTCAGTTATATGAGCAACTAACAACTAAACCAGTAGGTCAGCCAAGGTAATAAAAACCCGGCCATGACATTATATTTAACCGAAATATCAGGCAAATTCCTAACATATATAAAACACTTGAATCATATAAATATTTAGGAGCTTCAAACAAATGTTATCTTAAATATTTCAACCTGCCCATGTTATATCATAAAGTTGGTCTAATTATAAACTGTTGGAAGCATCATCGGCATTATGAGCGGTCTGTTTTATTATTAATAGATCAAACCGCTAGGCTTGGAACGAATATAGCTTAGTTAGGATTAGTTCATGTTCATGGTCTTGTCTTATACTTATTTTTATTCAGTGAATTCGATGTGAAGTTCGATCAGCAGCTTTCTAAGAATTTTGTATGGAACTGTAATTGAGACACTGTTTAAAATATATTCCAAATAACTCTTCAGTTACTTACTGACTGACAGGTAACATACAACCGAAACTACTGGTTACTGTTGATACTGGAATGGCGAAATATGGCATGTAGATCCTACAATATCTAAGCACGTCAAGAAAATATTTTGAAACGTTAGACAAAATTTTAAAGATATAAAGTTCTTGCAATCGAGCTTATGGGGCAGGACTAGTTACTTTTATGTATTTTTTTTATCTTTTTTATTCTGGTAATGTAAGATTAACACGCAAAGGTTGTTATGATCATCGAGATTCGATACCTTAACAATACCCCTTGTTAGGCTGCAAATTTGATTTGTTATTTTTAAAATAAACATATTATGATTAAATTCAAAATTATCTATATATAAATACGTGAAGCAAAAACTTTGGACCCCTTTTTACGAAAATTACGCGGACGGAGGAGATTGTAATTTGGCACACTTATAGTCTATATAGAGAAACAGTGCAGAATGCTAACATTTTTTTAAAATAATGCATAAAAAGTATATTAAATTAACTATATAAATATTACACATACTACCATGGTTTGACATATATGAAATGACAACGCGTTGCTAACGCGATACTAGTTTAAATTATAACACAAGTTCAATATCAATTGTCATAATATTTGAATTAAATTATCCTTTATACATTACAGACGTTTAGTAAACGACATCTATTCCTGGAAAGCAAAACCTTGACTCCTTTACATGAAAATAGCCAGATGTTTCACTGCAAAGTGCTTAATTTACCTACATATGTACAACTCTAAGCTGAATCTTAGTGCTTTTTGTTCAAGTTCAGTTAAGTCGTATTTTATTCAGTGTCTTTTTCTCTTTACGTTCTTTGAAGATCAAGGCAAAGTTGAAACTAAAATTAACAAGTTCCCAACGGTATTTTACTTTGTTAGAGAGTTAACATGAAACATAAAACCAGATGTTTAATAAAGAACGGAAATTAGAACTAAAATAAAATGATACCTTAAAAAATATATAAAACCCTGAAAATTAAAAATTTATCAATGTTTGAAAAGTCGATTTTGAGCTGCTTATAATATTAGTATTAATTATTAAAATTTTTTGGTGGTAGGAGGTTCGTCCTCCGTTCGGCTACTCGCGACCACCATTATCATGTCAAAGACGAACCGCCAAATATCTTATGATGTGTTCCGGTTCGATGGCATGTAAGCCAGTTTTCCTTTCCCACCCACCTCTTCCCCAAAAATGTGGTGGTTCCGGATAGCGGACGGCCACATTATCCTCCTCTCTTCCATCTGTATCCTCTAGGTTGGCAACGCATCTAGTACATCTCTTTGTGTTGTAGATGTTCATGGCGAAGGTAACCACTTTACCAATGTAAGTGTCTTTCTGCTCGTTTGCCATCCGGTATTCATAGAAAATGTACGTTAACTGAGAAATATGTACGAAAACGCATAGTTTTGTCAAAATATAAGATTTTTTTTAAATTAGTTAATACAATGGTTTAATATAATATTATTAAAATATCTTCCTTAGTAAAATTCTGACATATAATGTGCTGTTTACTAGCACCAAAATCGGCATAGTTCCTAGAACGTGACAGTAAACCCGTCAAGATAGAACGATTACATTGGCTCGCCAGTGCAAGTATTTAAAAATTAAGAATGACATCCATGTTATGTGCGCGATGTTTTAATAATAATTTGTCCAAAATGATCATATTTTTTTATGTATATTTTTTTGTTTCTTTATTATTCTATTTATTTTTCAATCTTTTCTTTCTTACTGTGTGAGAAGTAGAGATATATTACAAATATGAATATTTTTCCAAGTGTTTATGTGTAGTTTAATATTTACCACAATCTCACTCAATGTAGTTTACAGTTCCTGATATACCTCTCATTACATTTTCAGGCGTTCTGTCGCCAACTTTTTTACCTATTAGATAGTTACTACTTTTTTCAGCTAATATCATCGCTTATTTTTGCTAAAGAAATATTTATATAGAAAGCGATCGTGGCGCAGTGCGACAGCGTCTGATTATGAATCTTCGATCCCACCGAGGAAATGATACCTTCAATAATACGGTATATCTCCCGAAATCGGTAATAAGCGGCGAACGGAGTGCCTTGACACTAGGCCCTTTCTGATTACCCCCTGCTATACGGGTTAATCCATGAAGCTTAACATAAATATCGTCGCAAATTCGTAGTGGAATACAAGCTTTATTCTTGGTAATAATGCAGTACGAAATAGTTGAGCGGTTTCCGACCCATTTGGCACTGTAGAAAGTGACGCGGATTAACTGTGACAGTGGGGTCAAGTTTATTTATGAGAACTCGTTTTCGTAATAGATATCACTACAGCATTTGGACTACCGTATTAGTTAAACCGTAGCTGTTGTATATGTTTTACTGATCTAAGAGTGGAAAGGTTTTCATTCATAAAAAAGTTTTGTTTAACATGTCTTTGAATAAGATAATATCGTGTTTGGCAATTGTTATAATGAAATCAATATATTTTGTTATTCTATACATATTTAGAAACTTTTGGAGTAATATAAATAAAATTAAGAGAAGGTAAATTATTTTGCTTCTATACTAAGGTAAGACAAAACTGCGTGCTGAGTTCCGCCACCTAAACACATTGTCGTGCGAATTCGAGTGAAAAAGCGGTGATCGAACTGTCGTGACACTAGGTTCTGTTAGCGAGATACAGCGAGAAGTCGCTTTAAAAATATGATTGTTTTAGCTTCACGCTGTATCCCGCATATAGCAGGAAGGCAGAGGAACTTGGGAACCTAATGTTAAACACCCGTTCCCCACTTTCCGCCGATTTGAGGTATCGCATGCTGAGTAAAATATCATGCCTCTATTTAAACTTTTTAGCCATAAGGATATATTAAGCTTCCTTTACTTCTTTACAGTAATTTTAAATACGAAAAACCATTAGTGAAATACTAAACAAATTAATTTCTGAAACGCGTGTTAAATTGAAAGCTTATTATAATTTATGTTCTACTTGCCCCTGACTTCTGCTCCGGTTTATATGAAGATATTTTATTACGAGTTATATTATATGCCAAACAAGTGTCATTACTATATATCTAGTTTATTTTACTACCACTGCAGATAATAATATACAATTCTTCAATATCTAAGACTATTTAATATTTTTTATATTCACAATTATATCCCGCATATAGTGGGGTAGGCAGGGGGAACCAGAGAACCTAGTGTTAAGACACACTCCCTTCTCTTTCCTTTCAACAATTCCGTTCCCCACTCTTCCGCCGAATTGAGTGCATTGCGGGTTGAGTTTGGCGGAACTAAACGCCGCGCTTTGCCTTGTTATTAAAACCCAAGAAATGAAAATACTCAAATTTTACATTTCCTAGAGTGGGAATCGAACCCAAAACCTGTCAGTGTTTACAGTCGCACGCTTTTCCTCTGCGCGACGACAGGCGTTAATAAATTCAAATAAAAATATTACCTTTTAAAGTAATTTAAATCATCAAACATATAGAAATATAAAAAAATAGTTCTAAAACAAAAATACAAATATAACTAAAGAACTCAAAAAACAAAGCATTGTAATTTGAATATGCACCTCAATGTATGAATTGTAAGGAAAAACGTACAAACAAAAGCAAATATATATAGTATCTGCTTTTCATCATTTAGCTAAAAAAATATAGCGAAAATTGTAAATGCTTATGATAGATAATCTGATGTAAAATGAATTAGACATTTCCAAGAATAGCTCAGACAAACGTGGGAAAGTACGTCAAATGTAAGGCTGACATCGCAACAGACATATCTATTTTTTATTTTTATAAAATTCTGCTAATAATTATATAGATGGACATTGATACATGAATAAAAAAACTTTGTACTCTTTACGAAACTTATAAAGGAAAATATTTTCTCAAAAATAATGCATTACAAATACATTAAATAATTAAAATATTCCACACATTATATGTCAACAAACTATTACTATATATGGCGTATACTTTAATATAAAGAACATACTGTTGCTCTTTTTTTTTTATTGATAACGGACGGCAAACTATAGATGGATCTTCACCTGATGGTAAGTGGTTACTCTCAAGCTCATAGACATCTACAACACCAGAGATGTTGTAGATGCGTTGCCAACCTAGGATACTGATGGAGCGGGGACAAATGTAGTAGTCCACTCATCAGAACCACCACATTTTTGAAGAAAGGATTTAAAAGCGTGGGAAAGGGGAAAATCTGGCTTACATGCCATCGAACCGAACACATCATTAGATATTTGGCGGTTCGTCTTGGATGATAGTGGTCGTGAGCCAGTCGGAGACGAACCACCTAACAAAGCTATGGTTACGCATATTTTTACACTTCAAGAAGTCTACTAGTAAATTAGAAATTTTACGCATCGTTAATAAATGGAATGGAGTAACTGCCATCATATCCAATGTGCGTTCAGAATTTTAACATAACTTTATAATCGATATCACATAAATAGTTCTAAATAAAATAAAAGAAAGTATATGCCATTTCCTGTAATTACTAATAAAAATAAAGCTTAATTGTAGCTTCAAGTAATATTTCAATTAACGCCGCCTTACAATAAGGGTTAAAGTACATTTTAATTAAAGAAACACGAAGTGATGAAGAGATGACAGGAGGAGTAATAAATTAATTTGTCAATAAACTGGGTGCGACGGTGACGTGCCATACTGACATGTGATCAGGAATTCGTCAAGCTCTCGGCCGCCTCACATTAAGTTATCGCGCTTGAAAGTGTTAACAAATTATTTTTAATTCACTACTCAGCCTAATAGTCAATTTTTTTTTTTTTTTTTTTTATGGATACTGGATGGCAAACGAGCAGAAGACTGCCTGATGGTAAGTGGTTACCTTCGCCCATGAACATCTAAGTACAACACAAGAGATGTACTACAGATGCGTTGCCAACCTAGAGGATACAGATGGAAAGGGAGGATAACAGTAGTAGTCCGCTATCGGAACCACCACATTTTTGGGGAAAGGATGGGTGGGAAAGGGGAAAACCTGGCTTACATGCCATCGAACCGGAACACATCATAAGATATTTAGCGGTTCGTCTTTGACATGATAGTGGTCGCGAGCCAGACGGAGGACGAACCTCCTACCACCAAGCAAAAAAAAAAAGTCAAGTTATTTTTAAGTTATGAATATAGTTGTTGAAGTCCCGTTTACATACTTTAGTTGTGTTATAGATGTTGGTCCATTAATGTAATTATATATTGAGATATTAGACATCACTATTAAATGTTAAAGCAGGTTTTGTTGTTATATTTTCCGAACGAGTTATATTAGAGGCTTTCGTGGCACTGTGGGATAGTTTTTGACTGTAAACGCGATTATTATGGTTCCGTGTCTTAATCAGAGGAATGACTGTATTCAAATTATTTTAATTTCCGGTTCCGGCGTTGATTTCCGCCACTCAAACACAATACCTAGAATCAGGGTGGTAATTGAAGAATAGTGTATTGCCACTAAATTTTCCTTACGTACCTTGGAATTTAAAATCAGACATTTATGTTCTTTTGAAATATAAACTAAAAAAACATAACCAACGAATTCGATTTGGTTAGATTTTTTTACACGAATACTGTACGCGCTTTCTTTACCTGAAACACAGTGTCTTAATACCTGCAGGGCAAGCACAAAAACTTGCGATAAATTATTCGTATCGTTATCAAAAGTATTTTATATGGGAAAATTTTAGTTCCCCTTACGCGCTTTATAATTCCCATATAAATTGTTTCGATAACAATACGAATACTTTGTCGCAAGTTTTCGTACTTGCCCTACTGCACAAAAGAGACAAAATAGTAATATGTCTCTCTGTTTTCTTTATAGTACATTCTTAACATATTTCGTAAAGATAGAAAAAAATATCCACTAAGACGATTTATAACGTTGCGTAAAAGCATTTTAATATGAATCCACCCATAAATTTTACGCTTAACGAAGTCGTAAATCTTTGTTTTCGCTAATGTATTGTGGGCTAGGATAGTGGATGTCAAATGGTGTATTTTGACAGTTATACTTTTTTTATGTCTATTTTTATATTGTCATTATAAATGTAATGGACGCATTTAAAAGCTTTTAATGTCGAAAATTTATATTTGGCAGATGTAATTAAAGCATAAATACACGTGTGATTATCATCAAGGTCAATATTTTTATTAATTGTTTTTTGTTCTAATAGTATATTAGTATATTATACCGTAAAGCAAATTAGACATATTTATCTTTAAATAGTATAAAACTAAACCTCCGCTGCCTATACGCTTAGATCTCCCAAACACAACGGATTTTTATATAGTTTTCATTTTTCAAAAAAAATTATATGTATGTATATATCAGAGCACAGTGATTAGGTGTTTCAAATATACCCTGATTTTTCCAAAAACTAAATTTAGCCTTTTAGATGTAGTACGTATTATGTTTCATCCAATTCGAAAAATAAACATACATGTACTATAAGATTAAATAAGAGAAACCAATATCTTACATTCAGCAAGCTTGCGTCACTGAATGTCTGACAGAAAACGAAACTATTTAAAAGCTGGAATTGCGCATGTAGGCTCCTTAGGCAGCCTGTAGGGGAGAGGATTACTCAAAATTCTTATGGAAACGGGGAAAAAACTAAATTTTATAGTAGTTTTTATAGTCCACGCAAAAGAAACTGCGGAATACCGGTAATTTTCTTACACTTTAAAATGTTAGCCCCGTGGCATATTAGCAAGATTGGAAATCTCGCCTTGGATACCGTCCAAACGCTTTAGCCAATAAAACTATGCTCACTATGCTAATACTGCTACGTTCAAATTTTTATACTGAATTTAAAAATAAGTTTTATCTCGTTAAGAGGCATGTAACTTAAATGCTCATGTCTTTACAAGTACTTTGGTATATGGTGTCACTGTGGGACAATGTCTGATAGTAATGTGAGTGGTTGTAGGTTCGATTCCCACTCGGGGAAAAGATTATATGTTATATATTAACATATATCCGCTTTAGAACAAAGCGTGACGTTAAATTTGGTCACTCAAGACCTAATATCTCATATTACAGGTGGAAAGTGTAGAACGGAGTGTCGTGTCACTTTGGTCTCTAACTAACGTGCTATGTTAAAAAAAGCATAAAGCTTATCTTTAGTGCTCGTTTGATGTAAATATTTTAAATATTGCATATATTTTCTGTATAAACTCACTAGTTCACTATATTCTCTACGTAATAAAGACCGGTAAGCTTTCACACTTGAAAGGATAAGATGAGTTTGGGATGTAACTTTGTAATTTACTTCAGCTCTACAGGGAATAGTTTGCGGGCGAAAGCATTTTCTAGTTTAATAGTTTTCATTGTGATACAATGTAATATGTATTTTATATTCAAAATTTTGTATTTATTTTGGAAGAAGAAATAAAAAGATACAGAAAATAGTCAGTAATCTCCTAGGAAAGAGTACAAATTAGACTACATGTCAAATAATTAAGATTTTAACAATAATTGAACCGATCTAGAGTTATTACGAATAACTCAAAAACTGTAAGTTAGATATTAAATAAACTTAAATAGGATTACATCCAAAACACTATCATATAGAAAAATAATCATCCAAATTGATCCACCCAGTAAGAATTTATGCAGTTACAGGCATAAAAAGAGAGAAACAAAGGAGGAGATCCTTTGTTTTGAATTGACTTAAAAATAATAATAATGGTAACAAAAATGCAGTAGTCTACAAGTAATTAAAATTGTATTATTATTTATAATGTAAAATTTATCATTTTTTCTAATATAATCATAAATTCACCTTTCAAATATAGTACTATATGCGCGGACTAATATAGTCATGTTATGCTTATGTATTGCAGCATCCGGCCGCTCAATAACCTAGTCAATTGAATTGACAGATCATTCAGCTATTTGGTTAATTTAGTTTGTAGCCCACATTACGAGAGTTGTGACCTTACTGTTAATTAATAATGATATAATATATCCATGACGTCATTATCACAAATCTACTCGTAACTTTAATATTTATAATACAAATGTAGCTAAATTAAACGTGACCGTCATGATACCAGAATAGTATATTTCTTGAATGGGCGATAAGAGGAGAACGGAGTGATGATCAAAAGGTACTGAATTCTCTATGTGAACTCGACTGAATGCAGGATGCGATTGATATAAAAAAATTAAGTACATATAATATATAGGACGTCTAGCTTTTTAAAAAATCTCTGCTATACTTAATAAAATCAGTTTCTTCATGTAATAATGTACTAAATATTATAACAACAATAATTCCTAGCTGCATTAAATAAACACGCGTTGCCTTGGAACTTAGTTTATATTTAACATGTTCAAAATACATCTGGTATTGGTCTGACTAGAAATAGGACATGCATATTTAGGTTGAATTTGAAATTAATAAAATATTCTTTCCAAATTTTGTCACAAAAATGTGCCTGATGTATTTATCTTAACATATAAGAGATAAACAGATAATAAATCCATTTTTTTTTTTATTTTTTTTTTTTTTTTTTTTTTTACCTTCACGCTAAAAACCCGCATATAAAGCAAACAGGCAGAGGAACCAGAGAACTCCAGTGTTAAGACACCATTCCTCTTTCAACAATTCCGTTCCCACTTTCCGCCGAATTGAGGCATTGCGTGCTGAGTGGCGGAACTCAACGCCGCGCTTTGCCTTGTTACCAAACCTTCAAGAAATTGTACTAAACTTTACATTCCTGGAGTGGGGAATCGAACCCACAACCCGTCCCGAACGTAAACTGCACGTTGTGCCTCTGCGCCACGAAAGGCGTTGTAGAAGGCAGCACGTGATATTCGCTAAATGATTGTGTGTAACTTAAACCAATCTACCGGCTGGCGCGCACTCCGTTCTATTTGTCCGTGATCTTGATCTCGATCGCTGATTACATTGTCAATGGCAATCGCGTGTGCCGACAATCACCAGTTTCGCGCATCACAAATGTAATCGATTAATGCTATACAAATTTAAACTGCCTGATGGTGTAGTAGTTAGTAATTAGTAAGTGACTGCTAAGCCGAAGCTGGGTCGAGTTCAATATATTTCTTTTGTTGTAAAGGATTACCTGGTTGTAGGTGTCATTTTATATTATTTTTTATTTATGTACGCTTATTGCTTATATTCTAAGACACTAAATTCTAAAGAGGAAAATTGCTGCTCCTAAATATTAGAGATCTCCAGTTACCATCTAATAAGTAGTTATAATCAAGTTCGAATCTTGCATAGATCAAATACTAATCTCTTAATATTGATAAATATTGAAGTTTATATACCTTTATTTTTTAAAATATAACAATACAAAGTTCATAATAATTTATTATTGCTACAGTTGATGAACGGGGTCCATGCAATAGTGGCCTATTATTCTGAATACGATATTTTTTACTCATGAGAAGAATTTTTCTATTCGAGTTACGCTTATCAATAGGAAATAGACGAATATTGTTACACAAGAATTTTATCAACGAATCCATATCCTGGGCCTAAGAAAAAAGCAATATATTCGAATATGAGAAAAATTTGAGTGGTATCTGAACACAATTGATTAATTAGTTCATTCTACAGCAATTAAGTTGGTATTCGTAGTATGCACGAAGTATTCAAAGGTTATTTTATCAAAAAATATTGTATGGAAATACTTGTGTTCTAACGGGAACGCTACATATTGTTCTAAATTGGCATGTGACTTTTTTGTTTATTAACATACGTGCATAACATGGTAGAATTATAAAAATTGAAAATGCGCATTCTATCAATATATTATATTTGTATGCCAATTACAAACGCGGTGGTGATAGGTTCAATTCCCACTCAAATTGGTCTCGAAGAATGATTACATTTAAATTATTTTCGTTTCCCTCTGATAGGGCAGACGGCGGCGTTCAGTTCCGCCACTTAACACACAATATAGATCGATTCGGCCAAAAATGGAGAACAGAGTGTCATAACATTAGGTTCTTTCTTACTACACTGTTATGCAGGATAAAGCTCTGATATCTAAAATACAGACTAGATCCTAGTTCGGATATCAGACAGCTCGTTACCTAACTTTGAATAATTCATTAAATAATTATATATTAATTAAGAAAATAATAAAACCTCCATTTTACTTCTACTCTTTGAAAATGTTATTACTTCTCCTTATATGTATCCCGCATATGGCAAAGTAGGGAGAGAATCTGAGAACCTATTATACACTTCGATTTCTTTTAACATATTCGTTCACTCCGTTCAACACTCTTCGAAATTGAAGCTTATATTGAAGTTATATTCAAAGCCAAAACATGTACAGCTGTTAAAGAATAAAAATTGAAAAAGATTGAATTCCTCAATTAAAAAAAAGCATGTAATTAAAAACCGCTTTTATAAATATAAATAATATTTAGACCAAGCCGCTAGAAACTAAGTCAATTTAATTCCTAAGCCAGAAGTGTATACAATTACTACAAAAGCCCGACACATCAATAGTAATATGACAGACATGTGTCACTTTAACCATTTAAAATACAATTGCAATGGCTTTAGAAAATAATACTCTACATTATATATATAGTTGCTGATGTTTATAGTATCACGTTCAATTCTATGATGGGTCAAATATTTGTTGGGTAATGATCAATAATTGTACTTAATTATTGTAAGTTTCAATTTCGAAGAGTGAAGAACGGAGTGAACGATAATGTTAAAAGAGATCGGAGTGTCTTTACACTAAGTTCCCACTCCCTACCCTGCTATATGTGGGATACAGCGTGAAGCTAAAAAAACAGAACGGATTGTCACAAAATTCTCGCTGTGTATCCTCTGCTATTCAGGGTAAAGATTTTCAAGGAGTAGAGGTAAATAGAGGTTTTATTATTTTCTTTATTGTATACAAGAAAATATTATTATTCATAATACAAGTGGCTTCTTGGTCTGGTTAGCAAAATTGCGGCATTGGATTACACTACCCACGTGTTGCTTAAGACATACACTTAGTTCTTTAAATATATACAGTTTCACGATTTTTTCTGTATAACAAAATAGCGTGATAATACCTAATATCGTCACATTCGGTTCTCCACTTTCCTGAAAACGAGACATTACGTGTTACGTGGCGGAACTCATCGCCGCATTTTGTTTTAACAGAGCGAGGAAATACAGTAATTTAAATATAATCATTGCCCAGAGCGGGAATCGAACTTTGAGCCATGATAGCTTAAGTTCTTATTAAAACATAAATAAAAAATGATTATTTACTTATATCTATAGTATATAAATAAACACCTTTGCCGGCGTATTTATTCTAAGCGTCTATATCGGTGTGCAACACCCGCAGAATCATCAATCAACCACTTATCGTACTTCCTCCAAGCAATCTCAAGATGTGCAGTTTTTATAACGCTGGTCATTGACTTGCTTACTTCCTATATTCTAATGGTTATTTGAGTTATTGTGTTATAACTTAAACAAATATTAAATTTAAATTAATATTTATTAGTTAAAAATAAAAATAATTGAACAAAATTTTTAAACACGGGACTCGAACCCGCCCCTTCGGAAACCTTCAAAGCGCTCTGAACGCTAAGCCGTGATCTCTATTCTTAATCTCTTAATCAAAAATCTTAATATTTATTACAATTTTTACTGAATTGCAGGAAACAATATTAACTTACTAGCTAATTTCATACAAATTATATATTATATAGGTAACCTAAATATTAACATAAATCAGGTCATCCGTTAAAAAGGATTTTCCTCTCATATTTCATTATATATGGTACTGATAATATCACGAACAAAGAGTACCTCAATCATGTAGTCTCATTAACCCACCATCACTCAACATTGCATCAATTGCGATCAGTGCTTGAAACTCGCTAATTGACTGACAAGTATGCTTTATTGATATGAACCGGTTGTTTATTGTGATTTTTATATAGTGATTTCATAACTCAATACTTTTTGTATATATAATGAAGCCATTGTTATGTAATTGGATTTGGGACGGAACGCGATGATTGTAAGTTCAAATTTCACTAAAGAGAATTTTTATATCTATATAGAACGCTTGCTTTACTGAATGATTGACGGATAATGTACCTACAGGCAAAAACTTTGAGGTTGAAAGCTAAAATTTGGCATATAAACTTGGGGAGTTGGAGGGTACTCCAAACTTTTGACAAATTCTCTCAAAATTCTTACGAATTCGAGGAAAAACCGAATTTTAAATATTATTGGCGAAAATAAACGAAATCGTGACATAAAGATAATATGTTGTATATTGTCATGACACTTCAAAAATATTGTATTAATATTTATTCCTACTTTCGTATAAAGTATTATGAAAGAGCGGGGTCTCCTAAGTCCTGACATAAGTACCACTATTATACTAGTAACTAAACTGAACTCATTATTTCGCATGTAGTTATTGATAAAATATGGTTTGCTCGTTTGATTTCGTCGCCGCACCAAGGCACGAAAACAATTTTATTGTATCATAAGACTCACTGATCGTTACGTAGAGAATAATACAGGTAAAATGAAAAAAATAATTATTATATAGTTTGTCAAGTATAAAATATTCTAAACATTACATGAAAATACGTCGAAAGTTGAAAGATTGCAATGAACACTAGAAAGTTAGAACCTAGAAAAATACAACGAAAATTGATAGTTATTACCTAGAAAAGATTGCACGTAAGAGAAAGTTTAACGAAAATGAACGTATCAATTTCAAAAATTGATTACTGTATATAAACATAAAAACACTCATGAAATTGGCTTAAATAACTAAGAAAACTAGTAATCCTTCCGTTGGACATGTTAACAACGCGTTGTCTTTAAAGAAATAATGTATATGTCACTATATAAACATGGATGTCAAACCATGGTAATGTGTGTTACATTTATTTTGTTAATTTAATATACTTTACGCATTATTTTAAAAATTGTTAGCATTCTGCACTCCTTTTCTCTATATGAACTATAAGTCTGCTCAAATTTCATGCTCCGCATCCGCGTAATGTAGCCTTGTAAAAAAGCGTCCAAAGTTTTTTGTCCTACCAAAAGAGAAAAGAGACTTGAAAATAATTTAAATATTACCACTTCCTACTCCCTGGTGGAAATTCGAACCCACAAACAATAGATTTGATCGTTGGTTTTGCACCACGATGGCTCTCATAGTACTACCAGATTTTCAAAACAGTCAATATTTAAAATACATGTTTTCCAAAACAACTTCATAAAAATGAATGAAAAATTCAAATAACAATTTTAAATCTGTCTTCATTTCCGAATGACCTTTACTTCAAGGCATTTATGCTCCCACCTCTTTCTTAATAGCACGTGTTCTTAAATTATAATATAAACGGATACCGACAGCTTATCCGGTGACGTCACCGATGACATCACGGCGACTGTAATTGTGTAAGAAACGCCGAATAAACTCGCATGGAACACAATGTCAATGATGGATAGTCTAAGTAAAAGAAAAATAATTTTAACTCTTTTAACTTCTCACGCTGTGCCCGGGCATATAGCAGGGTGCACAGAGGGAACCTGAGTTAAGACACACTCTGTTCTCTTACAACATTTTTAGCACTCCCACTTTCCGCCGACTGAGGCATTGCATGCTGAGCGGTGGAACCTCAACGCCGCGCTTTGGCCTTGTTTCTAAACACAGGAAGTCGCACAGGCGTTAAAGAAAATAATTAATTTTATATTTTTTTATAGGACCTGCTTTCTTAAATTTGCTTTTTCAGGCTCACAATTTTCACAGTAGGTTACTAAAGTAGTAGGAAATAAGTATTTATTTTTAATTATCGAAAACGAAAAGTAAATTTAGAAATAGTATGAAACCATATTAATTATAAATATGTACATACAATTTTAATATGCAAGTTGAAGTGCAATGGCGGGCCACATCGCTCGTAGAACCGACAACCGATGGGGAAGAAAGGGTTCTCGGAGTGGCGACTACGAACCGGAAGGCGGAAGTGGGACGGCCCCCCTACCAGATGGACCGACGACCTAGTCCAAACCAGTGGAGCGCTGATGGAGGCATCCAGTCGCCATGGCGATCTATGGGGGAGGCCTATGTTCAGCAGTGGACGTGTTCGCTGACGACGACGACGACGATACAATTTCCTTAAATATAATATTGTTTATAATCGCTATCAACTGATAAATTGTACTCACACGGCAACCCATTACACGCCGCGACGAAAAGGCGCCAGCTAACGCCACCAACGTCAACGAAATATGATGCGAATGAACATATGAACGATCGTCACTCGTAAAAAGTTATACTCAACCTTCAAAGATATCTTTAATAATAGACGCTAAATAAACAGTGGCATTATTTATTGAAGTTATGTGTAAAAATATTTTTGTAAGTAAATATTATAATATTAGCGTAGTGGGTATGTGATGGCTATAGGTTCCGAACTGTACTTTTAGGGTAATGATTATATTTCAATTATTTTTACTTCCCACTGTGACACCTGAAGGGCGCGGCGTTTAATTTCGCACCAAACGCCATATATGGGTTGAGCGAAAAGTGAACAACAAAGTAAGTCTATTTGAAACTGCAAATACCTTTCAAATAATTTTATTTTTTTTTAGATGTTAATAATCAGTTCAGCGGAAGATGGGGAACGGAATTTTTGAAACAGAATGGAGTGTCTTAACACTAGGTTCTCTGGTTCCCTCTGCCTACGCTATATGATGGATACAGCGTGAATTTAAAAAAAAAAAGAAAAAAGAAATCAATTTAGATAAATGCTTAAATATGTAATTAGTTTATGTTAATATTAACTATTTTTTATGCAAAAACTCTTTTTGTGCTCTATTTGTCCATAAATAGTAATTCATTAGAATTACACAATAAAAAATTCCATACTATTTGCATTACGAACATTCTTCATAAAAAAATCAATTAATCAATTTTAAATGATCGCATTTTATTAGGCAATTAAAGGCCATTTGCTCATTTAATCACAAGCTAATTGAAAACATTAATATTTTTATTAATTTTACAAAACTCCATACTTACGTAAGCTCATAAAGGATACGATCTATTAACGAAATGTTATAACATAATTATAATTAACAGCAATCCATCTATATATAAATACGTGAAGGAAAAACTTTGGATCCCTTTTTACGAAACTTACGCGTACGGAGGAGCATGAAACTTGGCACACTTATAGCTTATATAGAGAAGGAGTGCAGAATGCTAATATTATTTTTAAATAATGCATAAAAAGTATATTAAATTAATAAAATAAATGTTACACACTGGTGTGTTTTTACATCCATGTTTATATAAAGTGACATATTATATACATTGCTAATTACAACGCGTTGTTAACACGTCACTGGGGCCACTAATAAGCCCCTTTTTACTACGTGGACGGAGGAGCATGAAACTCGGCAGTCTTATAGTTTATATAGAGAAGGAGTACAGAATGCTAATATTATTTTTAAATAATGCATAAAAAGTATATTAAATTAATAAAATAAATCTTACACACTAGTGTGTGTTTTGACATCCATGTTTATATAAAGTGACATATACGTCACTACGCAATGCGTTATTAACACGTTTACGACACTAGTTATAATTAATAGCAATCCCTTATCAATGACATAAAGTAATTGATGGTAAGATAGTCGAAAACTAGACACGTTGCCATGCACATTAAAGAACCGGCTCAATATTAAGCAATTATTTACTTTTGAGGTCGTTAAACCGAATTAGATTAGGTTTTTTTCGATCTTACGATGATTAATCTTGCTATAGCTAAATATTTTTTGAATTAATATTTGTGTCTTTTTGTTATTTTTAAATTATGAGCAAAAAATGTTAATTGTTATACCACAGATTAAAGTATTTATTTTTTTTCGTTTGTTGTTGTTGGCTGTATGATTTCTTTTTTTTTCTTAACTGCTGTATCCGCATATAGCAGGGTAGTCAGAGGGAACAGAGAACCTAGTGTTAAAGACACTCCATTCTCTTTCAACAAATCCGTTCCTACTTTCCGCTGAATTGAGGCATTGCGTGTTGAGTGGCGCATGCCTCAACCGCGCTGTATGATATGGTACCAAAAAACTATATAATTTCGTTCAGAAGTACTTTTTACATATTGAAAGGAAGTAACAAACACACCCAACTATCCCTCTCTTACAGATAACATATAATGATGATATACAGCTGTTGTTTGAATTCGAAAACTATTTTAGGAAAAAAAACTCAAGTAAAGCAAAATTTAAATTAGATAATATGAGAAAAGTGATGCAATGATACTCTATAACTTTGTAATATATCATACAGAGATGATGCCAGCAGATTGACACCGTAAAAATGACATTGAGTGTAACGATGCGTGTCGAAATAAGTAAATATAAAAGCCTACTTATCATTGAATTTGATTATAAAACATGTGATGTTTATCAAACATTTCGTTTGTATAAGATGTTATTTTTATAAATGATTAACAAATGAAAATGATCCCATAGTAGCCGTAGTCCATCATGACGTGAGAAAGTAAGACAGTATCTGACTGTAAAAGCGATTGACTATAGGTTCGATTCCCACTTGGGGGCCATTATTGGAACGAGAAATTCACTTATCGCGCGTTGCGGAAAATAGTTGGATTAGACGAAAAAAAATTTTACAGAAGATGTAATGACACTTTTTGCTGTAGTTGTAGGCCGTGCAGCGTGTCCGTGTTTCTCTACATCTGCCTCTCTCTCTCTATTTCTCCTAGAAAGCAAGCCAATTATTTTTAGTTTCGTCTTTCTATTTCGTTTTGAAACAGTAGCATGGTGTCGTGACGATTTTTTATTATTATTACTTAAAGGAGAACTGCCGTGGCGCAGAGGACGAGCTTGCGACTGTAAGCACGATAGAATTTGTGAGTTTCGATTCCCCGCCGGGAAATATAAATTTTTCATTTGTTCGGGCTTGGCCAACAAGACAAAGCGTGGCGTTGAGTTCCGCCACTCAGCGCGCAATACCTTAATTCGGCGGAAAGTGAGAAGGGCGAGGTGTCTTGGCACTGAGTTTCCTGCTTTTCCTGCTATATGCAGGATACAGCGTCAGAGAAGCTATGTAATGTGTAAAAAAATAAAGTTTTATTACAATTCCTTCACTAATTAATAGAAAGAAGCTTAGTTCCATCCGGGTGTCCCTTGAGTACCTCTCATCTTTTATATATCATCTATTTTCTATTTCCACGCTCCGGTAAGACAAAGCACGTTGCATTTCGCCACGCCTACCCTAAATTAAACTCTAGTAAATGTTTATCTAATAAAAAAATTATCGATTTTGCTTAGTACACATTTGAAATAATACTATATATTAATAGAACAGTTTTACACAGTTAAAGTAAAGAACAATACCACATCACTCTCTGCCTAAGCAATAAAATATACCTACTTCTAAAATCAATCCTTAATTTACAATTATATACATATATTAATAGAATTTTCTTTATAGACGAAGACATAATCATATATTGATTAGTATCGCGTTCTAGAATTAAAATATTATATGTTTAGCTTCACACTGTATCCCGCATATAGCAGAGTAGGCAGAGAGAACCGGAGAGGCCAGTGTTAAGACACTCCGTTCCCCACTTTCCACCGAATTGAGGCATTGCGTGCTGAGAGCCGGTACTCAACGCTGCTCTTTGCCTTCTTTACCAAAACCAGGAAATGAAAATACTATACTTTTTACATTTTCTAAAATGGGAATCGAACCCACAACCTGTCGCGTTTACACTCGCACGCTAGCCTTTGCGCCACGACAGGCGTTAAAATATTATATTCCATAAGAAAACCGACGAACGCTAATAATAACTAATAATTTTATGCTAAATATTATAAAGCATATTTATGAAAGGCTATTAGATAAGCGTTTCATTTACGAGCTTGAACTTGGCCTCGAGTTTAGCTATCAGTACGATGAAATCTCATTGCGAGATTCAAACAGCTTCCACTATCGATATAAACGATTGTAATCTGAGTAGAGAGTACATGTACTAAATCTGTGCTGACAATGCGATTTTTATCATTGCAAGCTGTTCTTGGCCCATTTAGGACTTCAATTTAATTTTGGAGTAATATAACTATTTAAATCTCTTACATTTTGGTTTTGTTAAATTTAGTATGCGAAAATAAGCGAAATGCGTAGAATTGTGTGGCTTATTACTTTCTTATATACTTTCCTGCAAGATATGAAAGAAGCTTCGAAATAAAACGTACATGAGCAAAAACTACAGATATAAAATAAATTATAGATCCCTAAAGAAAATTAAATATATTAACTTCAAGCCATTAACCTAATTAGCTCTCTCTCAAAATTAGCACAAAAAAGGAAAACTAGTCACCTTTGTATCCATTGTTGTTAAAGTTTATATGCGAAATGTGGTGGTTGATAGTGGACACTACATTGTCCCCCCCTTCCATCGAAAGTATCCTCCCTAGGTTGGCAACGCATCTGCAACATCTCTGGTGTTGTGAATGTCTATGAGCGAAAGGTAACCACTTACCATCAGGTGGTCCTTCTGCTCGTTTGCAAAATAAAATTATCAAAAAAAAAAAATATTAAAAATACACTAAAATATAAAGAATATAACACATACTACCATGTGCTTGAAATATACTTTCGCACATGTTGCTAAGGCTTAACGCATAATTTCAGGGATTCTCTGTTACTGTGAAATTTTTATCCTCTATTATCAATATCTTAAATGATTCATTAAATTAACATTTAATGTGACTGTAATTGTTATTTTGTAGCTTTTTTTACAATACGCCAAAAGTTTTTTTTGGTGCTCATAAATATGAGATCACTATAAACATTTTATTTTAGCAACATTTCCCAGCATCTTTTGACATATTCAATTTATTAATACGTATAGTTGTGAAAAATGCTTGAACACAGTTAGCACGTTTATCACCGGACAAGAGTTATGGGCGTGTAACTCGCTTTCCGTATGCTTACATTCGTTTTGTGTTTTCTGTTTTGTGGAGTTTATACTTTACCAAAAATATTGAGCATATTTTTGGCTTCCTTGTATCCCGCATATAGAACTTGAGAACCTAGTGTTAAGACACTCCGCTCCCCACTTTCCGCCAAATTGAGGCCAATGCCTCAATTCGGTGGGAAAGAGTGGAAACCCTGTCGTACTGGTGGCCCGAACTCAGTATCACTCAGTACGTTACCAAACCCAGAAAATACTAAACTTACATTTCCTGGAGTTGGAATCAGAACCCACGACGTGTTGCGTTTACAGCCGCACGCTTGTACCTCTGCGCCACGACCCAGGCGGCGTATTTATATATTATATATATGAACATTTCATAAATGATCAGTTTTGACGTGCGTAACTTAATATTATAATATATCGAATTCATATATATATATAAAATATTATAGGTGAATAGTACAGAACGAAGTGACTCATATACAAAAAATTGTGAAAAAATGGTATGAAATTAAAGACATACAAAAAAATAATGTGATGTAAAGCTATGACATCCGTTAACACCTCATAAATTGTTCGCCAGAAGTTTAACGAAACCGACAAACGACAAGCTTTAAACGCTTAACAAAAAGTTAACTATCTGTTACAAAATAAAATAAAACTTGGAAATATGTATGAAATATCTATATTTCGGTAAGAAAAGTCATGTAACTTCTAATTATTTTTGATAAATGGTTAATAGTTTACATAAACCGAAGCTTCATGCTTGTCGACCCTGTCAGGGAGAACCTTGTGTCAAGATACTCTGATTTTAACTTTTACCAGACAAAGAAAAAAGTTACTATAATATATTTAAATAATTTTTACTTCCCACCTCTAATATGACAAAACGCAGCGTTGAGTTCTGCCACTCAACACACAATGTTTTGATTTCAGGCCGTCATTAGTGGACCTGGTCTTGACAGGTTAACTTTGACCGGGTTCTTTTGGGTCGATTACCGAACTATACGATAATAAACATACAATAAACGCCTGTCGTGGCGCAGAGGTACAAGCGTGCGACTAGTTGTGGGTTCAATTCCCACTCCAGGAATGAAATTTTTCATCTCCTGGGCTTGGTAACAAGCAAAGCGCAGCGTCGAGTTCCGCCACTCAGCACGCAATGTCTCATATCGGCGGAACGCGGGGAACGGAGTGTCTTAACACTAGGTTCCCTCTGCCTACCCTGCTATATGCGGGATACAGCGTGAAGCTATGTATGTATGTATGAAAATAAGCGTGAAATTAAAAAAAATACGTTTCATTATTCATTTAAAAATAAAGCAATAATCATAAAATAAAAGTTATTTCATTCTACCATTAATTATAGCAAGAAAATGAAATTAAACATTATGGCGCTTTCTACAGAAGTTGTTGCGGTAAACGCTGATTTATAGATATAAAGCAATTAAAACTGCACTTAAACTGTTCCCGTGTTATGTGTGGTTAACTTTCGTTTTTATTTTCGTAAACCACGTTATGGCTGGAACTTTTATACTTGGCTTATATAAGATATGCCCTTTAGTATATTATGTGAAAATAATAATTAAAATTATTGTAATAATTGTTAATGCCTGTCGTGGCGCAGAGGCACAAGCGTGCGGCTGTAAATACGACAGGTTGTGGGTTCGATTCCCACTCCAGGAAATGGAATTTTTCAGGAGAACATAGTTTTTTTTTTATTACATCGTTCTCTTTTAATATTTCCGTTCCCCACTTTCCGCCATATTGAGGCATTGCTTGTTGAATGGCGGATCTAGACGCCGCGCTTTGCCTAGTTACCAGAGAGAGGAAATGAAAACAATAAATATTATTTAATATTATCAATATAAGAATTTACTAATATTACTGGATTTAGCAGAAGAATGCTATTCATACCAATGCCTTTATTAAAAAAACATTCTACTTTCTTTGTCAACTAATTTATAAAAAAATAAATAAACTACGACACGATACGAGCGATATCGTTGAAGCAAACCCTCTAATGGCCGCCCACAGCTTCCGCCTAACGATTTATTTCTCATTTAATGTATACAACGATAAAACTTAAGGGAGAATATATTTATTAGACACTTATAACGATTGAATAAAAATGGTTAACAATAATATACTAGGCAATAAACTTGAAATGTAGCTGAAAAATATTCTTACAACTGCTTTTTGTTGTAGGCCAAGGCCCCTGAGTAACGATATTTATTATCGTTCTTAGAAACGTATAATAGTTGATTACGTATATAAATTACTATACTTTGGCAACAGCAAATGTTTAGTTTCTAGATTTAGTCTAGAAAAATAAATATAATGAATAACAAAACAGATTTCCAAGCGCAACGCATGACTGCGTAGGTGAGGAATCAGGTAGCCTAATAAAGCGTGTTTCTAATTTTGATGTCCTTGGTACTATATCGGTTTAAGTTACATGTTTTAGAATATTTGAATACTAGCTGTATCCCGCGACTTCGTTTACGTGGACGTATTACAGAAACTTTTTTTGTAGGAATTTCCTTTCACGCGCCACTGAATTGTGGAATGGCCTACCTGTGGCATCGTTTCCAGGTCCCTACGACATGGATACCTTTAATAAGCGCGCCTACTCCTACATCAAAGGCCGGCAACACACCTCTAGCTATTCTGGTGTTACACACGGCCTTGGGCGGCAGAGATCACTTACCATCAGGTGGCCCGAACGCTCGTTTGCCTTGTCCTTCCCATAAAAATAAAAAATAAATAAAAAAACAACTTAAATTCCGCTTTTATTTCCGTTTTAGTATGAATTTCGAAAATATCTTCTTTATTTCTCTCTATACTTCCTAAGGAGCCTACAGGCCACGTTTCAGCCTTCTGATACTTTGATTTTATCTTTTTGAAGCCCAAATTAATAAATCGCTTAGTAAATTGACACATCTTTATATTTTTCGGCGTCATTGTAGCGCATTTAAAAAATTTGAAACCATACATCCGAGAGTTGTGGACTTCAACGCCACATCAAGGAATGTTTAGATTTTTATTTTAGGTCAAACAAAGTGCGACATTGGATCTTCCACTTAATCTCTGAAAGAGGATTACGGTATAATATTAATCTCTGACAATGGTTTAAGAAAATTTAGAAAACGATCTTTTTAGACCCGTTGATATATAAAATCCGCGTATCCTTAACACCGTTTATGTCATTATATACAAAAGTGTATGAGAAACTGAAAACTTGAAAATTAATAAAATATGTTTAAATAACAATAATATCATGATAAAATTGGCTTTCTGCACTTCTTCTCTGTATAAACTAACTTACTACTTCTGTATGAACTATATCAAACTTCTATACTATTATATCAAATTTCATACATTTTCGACTGCATTGTCGTAAAAAAATTGGATAGTATTTACTTCACGTTTTAATATGTATATATATATGATTTAAATATTATATCCGATGGTAACATCAACATTGCCACTTACGGTACGCGCCTAAATCGATTTAGAAAACGGCGCGGTGAGTCATTACATACCGAAAAGTGAAAACAGACTCCAGACTGCAGACGAAATAATCATAAATAACATATAGGTATATTGCCGATGCACGCCTGCATACCTGCGGACTTTTTGCATTGAAACGTAATGTATTCGTGATTGAAAGATTTGTTATTTTCTCATGATTTAAGTGCTTTTTAATTGATTTAGAATTTATTTATAAAAGACTTTTTAGTTGCATTAGTTTATACTATTTATACTATTCTTTTTATATTATTTTTTTATATTATTCTTATATTATTCTTTTTATATTATTCTTTTATATTATTCTTTTTATACTATTTTTGAATGTTGTGAAATATTTTAAATTTAACATTTACTCATGATATAACGCTTTATAGCATAGCATTATAGTCAAAAAGAACCTAGTGTCATGTCATGTCGGTTCTTTCTTCTTTCGTCGCTTTCCGCCTGAAATCGATACATTGCGTCCTAAGTGGAAGAAACCAACATCGGGCTATATCCTACCAGAGATTAGTAATTAAAATAGTTTTAATTTAATACCTTCCTACCTACCTAACTTCACGCTTTATCCCTAGCGGGGTAGTCAGAGAGGACGGAGCGCCAAACGCTACGGTCCCTGCATACCTCTTTCGCCTCGTCCACAGTCATTTACCTCTTTATGCGTTTTAATTTAATCATTCCCTCAAATGAGAATCGAACCCACGACCAATCGCATTTACAGTCAGAAGCTGTTCCATTGCGCCACTATGATCTCTCATACTCATGATTATAACGTTACATAGATATTTTTTTGTATTTTGAAATTTATTATGTTCGACGTTAAATTGACATAATCAAGACATAGTGCCTTTAAATCTCACTCGGAAGAAAATTTATCTTCTTTCTATAAATGTTTTGATATTCTTACTTGACAAACCGTTGGGTTTCAATTTTCAAAGTTATTTATATCGTATTTTTTATATACGTAAACATAAAAACTACGGCATCGACGTTGCCACGCGAACAGGCGACCTTCAATATAATTTCAGTTGAAGTATAACCTTTAACAATCATAACCATGCAACAGCTGTTACAAAGTCGATTGTTTACAATTGCTCTCAGCAATAGCCAAGTTCTATGTAAATTTAAAATAAACCTGTCCGACTCCGGAGCAGGTGGTGGGAATCATCATCTCGGTCTAGAATGAGTAAACCTGGTTTGAAGTGAGCTAGAAGTTAGCAACAACTTATGATCTAACGTTCGCTTTTGTGTTTTTTTGTAATTTATCTTTTTTTATCTATCTTCTTTGTGGAAAAGAGAAAAAAAACGATTCAAGTGTCAAATATATCTTTCCTAAAATGCTATGTGTCAGTCTAGACCCATTTTTTTAAATTATTATTGTTAACATACTACAAACTACAGACATATGGTCTAGTAGTTTTTGTAATCATCATGTTTTTTTACTATGACTCATCTTTTATTATTATACTTTTTTCATTTTTAACACTCATAGAGCTAAGTATCTCTCTGTGATCCATAAGAGAATTTAGTTTTTGTATTCGACGGAAAGTGGGGAACGGAGTGTCCTAACACCAGGTTCCCTCTGCCTACCCTGCTATTTGCGTGGTACAGCGTGAAGCTATGTATGTATTGATAAAATACTCGTACATATAAAGATGTATACATTATATTATGCAATATTTTTCACAAAAATCATTTACCTAATCTAATAAGGAGACTTATTTGTGTTCTTATCTGCAAAGTAAGTCAATGGTGGCCTTGTAACTGATGCCTTTCTTAGAATTCTTATCGACGCCCGTAAAAGTACATATAAATCATATCTGCCGCGGTGCGAAGTGTTAATCGCGTGTGACGCTGTAAATTTGAGAAGCATTACGATTTAGAGTACTATAAATATTATTAGTTAACAAATAGGTTAGATTTCAAAGTGAGATATTATTTATAGAAACAGCTTTACGCTTTTTCTCTCATAGCAGGGGAGAGAGAGAGGGGAACCTAGTGTCCAGCACACTCCGTTCGATTAGCATCTAATAAAATATAATAATATGGAGTTCAAGCATTATGTTTTGTAAAATCAAACACAAGAAACGCCTATATTTAACTCGTAAAGCATTTCAAGGAATTGAGAATTTGGAACTGCAGCTTCGCTACCTAGTTATTTCAAATCAGTTCTTTACAGCACAGTATTTTACCCAATCGTATCATTTAAGAAAAATCCTGCGGCATTATCACGCTGAATAGAATATACTAAGAAAATTGATGAGTAGAAAGGAAATATACGAATAGTTACACAAAAATAAATTGATGATAATTTTGTTTGGTGGTAGGAGGGGTTCGTCCTCCGTCTGGCTTTCGCGACCACTATCATGTCAAGAGACGAACCGCCAAATATCTTATGATGTGTTCGGTTCGATGGCATGTAAGCCAGGTTTTCCCATTCCCACCCATCCTTCCCAAATGTGGTGGTTCCGAGCGGAATACTATTACTCCTCCTCTTCCATCTAGTATCCTCTAGGTTGGCAACACGCATCTACAACATCTCTGGTGTTGTAGATGTTCATGAGCAGTATCCACTTACCATCAGGTGGTCCTTCTGTTCGTTTTCCATCTGGAAGTTGTGTTAATAAAGGGGAGAAAGAATTTACATGTTAAAGGAGATCTATTGAGAATAACAGATTGTATTATTATAAAACAAACGTTCAAGTATGCGTAACGCCTAACGCTATCGTGGCGCAGAGGCACAAGCGTGCGACACCTTAAACACGAGCTGGATTTGTAAGGTTCGATTCCACTCCAGGAAATGGAATTTTCATTTCCTGGGTTTTGAGAAAATAACACAAAGACCGAAAGCACGGCGTTTGAGTCCGCCACTCAGCACGCAATGTTTCAATTCGGCGGAAGGGGTGGGGGCAGATTAATCTTAACACTAGGTTCCGTCACTGCCTACCCACTACCTGTACCTTGCGGGATATAGTGTGAAGATGTATGTAAAAATATATATATATATATATATATATATATATATATATATATATATATATATATATATATATATATATTTACATTATAATTTGGTATTGTTATATTTAATGTATTTACACCGTCAAGTAATCACAGCTGTCCTCAATATGCCATAAGAGAGACATCTGTCGTTTCAATCTCATTTCTCCTTGTTATATCCATAATTGTTAATATTATATTACTCGTTACATGCGAGTACACTCTGCTTCACGCTGTATCCCGCATATAGCAGGGTAGGAAGAGAAAACCTAGTGTTAAGACACTCCGTTACCCACTTTCCGCCGAATGGAGGCATTGCGTGCTGCGTAGCGGAACTCAACGCCGCGCTTTGCCTTGCTATCAAACCCAGGAAATGAATTCAATTCCATTTCCTGGAGTGGGAATCGAACCCACAACCTGTCGTGTTTACAGTCGCACGCTTGTGCCTCTGCGCTACGACAGGCGTTACTAAGTTATTTAGTTGAAAATATTTTTAACCGCGGGAACAACCTTTACTGATTTTAAGTAATATTAATTTTCAAGTGAATTTTAAATTCAAACCTCACTTAAGGATTTACTTAACTCGTCCAATTTATTAGCAACATAAAACGACACTAAACAGACATGACAAATAAAAGACTTCTCTAATACCACTAGAAACAATGAACGTACATGTTCCGGCAATTTAAAAAGAAAGCTCATTACCTTGTAAGCACATCCGATTGTCTAAGTAAAAAGCCTCGCAAACATTACTTACAACTCTCAATCTAAACTGAATCTTATTTTAAAAAGGCAGAGCTTAGAATAAAGTTTAAATGCTTATGAAAACAGTGTTTATTGTTCTAAGAACACCAATTATTAGTCGTAATTGAGTTGTCAACGGCGTCCAAACAAAGAAGTGCCTTAGAAATGGTCAATATTAGCTCCAACGACAAGTGGGGCAATTGACAATGACGGAATCTGGTGACATCATCGATGTATCAACTAATACTAATGATCTTTCCTTTCATTAATGGTTGCGTCTAAAGACCAAAATATAATTCGGTTTTTAGCAGTTTTACGCTTTGCCTCGAAATAGCCTAGTAACGTTTTACTGACATGTGGGGAAAAACGTATACTTGACTTGACACTAGCCAAGTCATAATGTTCTCCTGAAATGCACACACCGCTTATCGAGTAGATGCCAATAAGCAGAGTCGGGATATGAAAATAATCTAAATTATATTTAAATTCCCCGAGTGAGGATCGAACCCATAACTCGTCGCTGTTCCACTGCGCCATGATGTCCACAAAGAAATTTCTCACTGATATAACAGAAAATTTTCTCTTTTAAAATTAAAATGTCTGTATATTTATTTTCAATATAAGGCTCCTTTTTTGTTGACAAGGAAGTAATAATGAAGTAAATAATGTAAAGCACGCATGCGGCAGTCTCGAATCATTTAAATATCAAGATATGATCTCTTCATAGACGCCATCGTCTACACCATCATCGTAAACTTGATACGAATCTGACTAAATGGATTGTTATCTATATATATATTATTAATAGCTGCACGCTGTATCCCGCACATAGCAGGGTAGGCAGAGGAAACCAGAGAACATGGTGTTGAAACACTCCATTCGCTCCACACTTTCCGTCGAATTGAGGCATTGCGAGCTGAGCGGCGGAACTCAACGCCGCGCTATACCTTGTTACCAGAGCGAGAAAATGAAAATACTAAATATTATTTAATGTTTTCATTTCCCCCGTTTGTGCCTCTGCGCCACGATAGGCTTAAAAATAATTACAAAATAAAGGAAGAAAGACTAAAGCAGAGTTATTTGAAAACGAAGTGCAGCAGCCAATATTTAGAGATAGATTTAATTGATAAAATAAATGTTACATGCGTTTGGCATACAGTTTTGTATAAAGTGACATACACGTTGCTAAGGCTCCTATTTTAAGTGTCAACAAGAGCCCTAGTATATGCATATATATCCTTCTGTGGTGGATCTGTGTATTTAGACGAAGCATGACGTGGACCGTCGCACCATAGTCACCTATACGGAAAGTGCTCTAGGAATTGAATTAAATGAAATTGAAAAGTAAAGTATGAATGATATTACTACTACTTACGCTTCGGTTTATAAATTGATATATTTAAAAATATTATATATATATACTTTTAAATATGTCTCTAACTTTTGTATCACACATTCAATACGAAATATGAAATTTTCTAACGCAAACATACATTCAGTATTTATGTTTTTACAATAGAAGACATATTTTAGTGCATACAAGCGCAGGATCAGCAATCCCGTTAATGAGTCAGTCACGATCACAGACGATTGTGTAAATCGCATAAATATATTTCATTTACCGACACCAAATAATTAATTTATCTTTAAACTGAAGATTAACTATTATTGACATAATTTAATATTTTAACCTTTCAATGACTTTAACACACTCACTCACATTATTTTTGTTGTAAAAAGCTGTAAACATTAGATATATCATAGCTTAATAGAAGATAAAACTATCGTGACACAGTGGGACACCATGTGGCTAAATATGATTGTTTGTGTGTTCGATTCCGGGTGTATCAGAGATTAGATTAATTTCTTCGGTATACCATAATTCAAGTTAAGCAATTAAAGAAGAATTAATAATATATGTCACCTCATTCATGCTTACCTCTTCGTTGTGCAAAGCAGGAAAGTATCGGCCTCCACCAAGCAAATGATGCGCACATTCTGGCTCTCGCTCATTTACTCATTTCCCGCTCTTTCACAGGCTTCGACTTCACTTCAGGAGTAGTGTAAATTATTTTTCCTTTCCCGCACGGTAAGTAAAGAGCAACTTTGATTTTTGGCCTCATTGAACAATTCTAGTGCCTTGATTTCCGTGCTGAAAACAATCCGTTCTTACTTTTGTTTCTGACACTAGCTTCTTTTCCTGATCATCTCTGTTTTGCAAAAGCGTAAGGATGCAGAAAATGAAAACATATCACTCTCTGATATGTGTCAAGACGCTCAAGTCGTGACGCAGAGACGCTAAGCAAAAGCATCGTAACGCGACAGGGTAAGAGGTATTTTATTTTCCCATTCTCGAGAAATGGGAGCCATTTCCAAAGAGAGTTTGGGTAAGACGTGCTTAAAAGCTGACCCTGCATCACTCAGCACGCAAAGCCTCGGTTAAGTAGCGTGGGGAACGGGAGTCTTAACCTCTGTCACCTTGCTATGGGTGCGGAATTCAGCGTGAAGCTATGTGTATGTATGTATGATAAGTGGTATCTAATAGTAATTTATTTTTTTTTTTGTGCCTGTGCTGCTCTAACTTTTACTTATATATAAAAACAGAACATTAAGAACTAAACAAAAAAATGAATGCACTCCTCATTTCTATAATGAAAACGATTAACAATATTTAACATTACTTTAAATTATTGAATGTCCAATACTGAATACAATTAACACATAAGTTGCATTAACATTTTGAATTACCATAAACACGAAACCGCAACTCGCAGGTGAAAATACACCCGGAAGCGCTTCCAAATAACTTTATTTGATTCTGGGCACCTGTGTTGGTGCTCCGAGCAATATTGTTATTCGTTTACAGCTAAATAGTTTTATGTTCATTTGGGTTTCTCTCAGAACTTTAACAATGACGTGTTGTTCGATATATTGTATTGTAAAATATGCCTAAGTATCATTTTACATATATTAAAATTAATAACTTATTTTGTAAAATAGATAAAAATACCAAGAGAAATTGATTTTAATTAATCTGAAGAGACTATACATGTAAGAAAAAAATAAATTTTAACTTATACCTAGTCGTAATTCCATCATTGGTTAGACCCCCCATTTAAGATAGTCAGAAAGTACCTGGTGATGAAGGGTTTCCTTACTTTCCGCCCATTAACAGTTGCGTTAGACATGTATGTATGAGGCAAGCATTTGTATTACAAATATAACTTTTCGTCAAGTAGAAATCAAACCTAAAACTACCATGCGTAATTAGGTATATATCAACTACGCCACATAAATGTTATTAAAATAATTTAGGAGATCATTTATAAACCATTGAAAACCTTGTCTTTAACTTACTTTTTAAAGGGCACCTGAAATAAACAGAAATAGGTACTTATTTATTTTAAACTAGAAATGTATAACATGATTATGCAATATATCTTAAGGTATTTTATAAGTAAAATATTTTAATATTTTCAAAACGTTTTATTTTTATTCCCATATATTAATAGGAATATTTTATAAGAAAAATGTAACGAATCGCGAATATGGGTTAGCTGAATCATCGCTCACTTTGGTCAAACATTTTGACGTCTCAAGGCGTTAACGCGCTCCACTCAAACCCAAAATAAACTAATCTCGTATTAATATTGATAATATTATCAAAAATATGTAAAAATAGAAAATGACGTACCAGTGGAATTTTTATTAAAGTAAACATATGGAAAATTAGTAACAGCTTCTACAAATTATTTGTTTACCTTTTGTTTTTTATAAAATCATTATTCATAAGCTAACACCTGTCGTGGCACAGAGGCACAAGCGTCCGAATGTAAACGCGACATGTTGTGGGTTCGATTCCCACTCCAGGAAATGGATTTTTTCATTTCCTGGGTTTGATAACCAGGCAAAGCGCGGCATCGAGTTCCGCCACGCCTAAGCCACTGAACTGATGCTGATGAAATTCGGTATGAAAATAACTTGGGAAAGGACATAGGATACTTTTTATTGCGAATAAAATGTTAGAAGGGGTTAAAATTGGAGATGAAGATTTGTATGGAAGTTCCTTATTGTTAAACATAAAATCATGTAAGATTGTTCCACTGCTTACAATTTTCACACCTAAATCACTTAACCAATTTTGACAAATAGTAACATACCTTGGGAAAGACTATAGGCTACTTCCATGCGGGCGAAGCCGCGGGCGAAAAGCTAGTTTAATGTATTTCTGACACAAAAAATAGGGTTTCTACTCTCTTATCCACGCATACTATAAGAAAGTCAATAATCATACTCCTTCGTCCGCATAGTTCTCACAAAAAGGCATATTAATATAATGATATTTAATTAAAAATATTTTCTTGTTACAGGACCGCGATAGTACCTTGTCGGTGCCAGCAAGATGGGAAGATAGAAACCTAAGAATGTATCTCAATAAGCCTGGTGTCGGTAAGTTCATGTTTTGACCTGCTTATCTAGCTTTAGCGTTTTTTTTTTTAAAACAGTGTTCTAATTTAGCTTGTATTACGAATCGCGCTTTGCTACACTAATTCGAAAATAGTAACGTATATTTTTATAGATTACACATAATATACTCGATTATTATAGTCAGTTTATATAAAAAAAGTAGGTAATGTTTATCAAGATTGTTATCACTTATCACTAAATCGTAAAAGCAATCGATCGATCGACTTCAATTCGATTTTTTCGAGATTTAAAAATTAAGATTCGAGATTTAAAAATTAAGTTCAATTTATTAATAATAATATATGCAAATTTTATTAATAATAATAAAGTAATATTTGCAGTTTCGTTTCCTTTTCGAGTATGTTTTAAACGCTACATAGCGCAGCTGCAAAGCGGGAGACTAATCTCGAGATGGTTAAGGGTTCATTGCATTCTTGTGCAAGTGTTGAAATTTCTAATATTTTCAATTTTATCAATAAGCACGGCGTTAAGTTCCGCTAACAAACGTGCAACTCCTTTAAATTGAGCGATAAGTGGAGAGCAGAGTATTTTAACAAAAATAAAAAGCAAACGGTATATGAATAAAACGTGGAACACGACAAATTCTTTTTGTCAACTTAATAATAGGTTAAGTGAAAAAAATATTTTTTAACTTCACGCTGTATCCCACATATAGCAGGATAGGCAGAGGATCTGAGAACCAAGACACTCCGTTCTCTTACAACAATTCCGTTCCCCACTTTCCGCCAAATTGAGTGGCGGAACTCAACGCCACGCTTTGCCTTGTTACCAAACCCAGGAAATGAAAATACTAACATTTCCTGTAGTGGGAATCGAACCCACAACCTGTCGTGTTTACAGACGCACGCTTGTGCCTCTGCGCCACGACAGGCGTTAACAAAAAATTAATAACATCATTTAAATGTGTTTACAGAAAAAGCCAGTCGCTGGATCGGCGGTATTTATGACTATGCTGACAAAGCATGGAAGTGGGGTGGCGAACTGCGACAAATGCACTATCAGTCTTTCTCTAAGATGAAGAAGCTGTCACCAGATGAATTGAAGTGGCACTGCATAGCTATGACACCGGAACTGATATATAGGTTAGTCTCTTATTTTTTTTTATTCTATATTAACACTTAACCCATTTTTATGAGGCAGAGATAATCTTGTTATATAAAGTTTCGTTCGTGGAAATATAATCTAAAAATAAATGCAACAAGAGAAAAATAATTATTTATTCGAGTCATCTTAAATTTTTATGTTCTCACTCTGGTAACACAAAGCGCGGCGTTAAGGTCGGGCACTCAACATTCATTATCTCAAAAAACGGAGTGTGTTAACACTCATTTCTTTCTGACGATCTTGTGAAGACAAAAGGCGTAAGGTGCTAAAAATAATTACTATGAAGAACTGTCATAATACCTATCAGATTATGCTTGACTAATCACAAAATAAAAATGTATTAACGTTAAACAAAGCATATAAAGAAATAGACTGTATTTACGAAAAAAGTCCAGTCTATACTAGTACTGATATCTACAATTTCAAATATTAACTTGTATGAAACCGAAATATATCGAACAGAGTCGACGCAAAGAGCTAGTAGGTTTTGTAAATTGCGACCTCAATATCAGTGAACATATCGATTCAAATGTCACTTAGTATAACCTGCTTAAAAATCAATACATTACTTAACTTTCGGCTTAATTAAGCTACTTAAATGTAATTACATCCTTACTAATATTATAAATTCGAAAGTAACTCTGTCTGTCTGTCTGTCTGTCTGTTACGCTTTCACGCCTAATCCACTGAACCGATTTTGATGGAATTCGGTATAAAGATAGAACTGAACTTGGGAAAGGACATAATCCTATGTCCCCCCTCTATCATTTTTTTCGCGATAAAAAGTATCCACTTTTTATCGCGAAAAAAATGATAGAGGGGGTTGAAATAGGGGATGAAAGTTTGTATGGAAGTTCCTTATTGTCAAACATAAAATCATGTAAGATTGTTTAGCTGTTTACAACTTTGACACATAAAACCACTTTAACTAATTTTGACAAATAGTCTAGACCTTGGTAAAGACTATAGGATACTCCCTTATCATATCGCGATATAATAACCACGTATGGGTGAAGCTCGCGGGCGGAAAAGCTAGTTAAAGTATAAAGACGTAGCTTCATACCTTCTAATAAAATATATGGTACAATATTAGATTTAATTTGGATTTTATATAATTTTCATTGATATTTTATTGTAACTCAGTTAGTAAAGAGTAAAACTATAATTATAAAAATAGTTGTTGGTGACTGCGGGAAAGTGATTATATCTCAAATGCTCAAATAACAGCAATATTTCATACTACCTAAAAAATACAAAATTAAATAGTTCTTGAAAATCTGAACCTTGACAAGATGGAATTTAACAAAGTATGTTGTTATATATTACGGTAACAGACGTAAATAACTTGACAAGCGACTTACATATACAATTTTTATTTTAATATTAATAAATATAAGGATTTCTTTATTTATAGGGTAAATAAATTAATATATTAAAAATAACAAGCACATTGAACATTTTTACACAATTTTTTTTTTTACTTCACGCTGTATCCAACATATAGCAGGGTAGGCAGAGGGAACCTGAGAACCGAGTGTTAAGACTCTCCGTTCTCTTACAACAATTCCGTTCGCCACTTTCCGCCAAATTGAGGCATTGCGTGTTGAGTGGCGGAACTCAACGCCGGGCTTTGCCTTGTTACCAAACCCAGGAAACGAAAATACTAACATTTCCTGGAGTGGAAATTGAACCCACAACCTGTCGTGTTTAGAGTCCCACGCTTGTGCTTCTGCGCCACGACAGACGTTACACAAATAATTATTTAAATAACTTACAAAAATTATGCTTTTTCGATTTGTTCACTTATTCACGCCTCGTACGTATTTGATATCAGTATATTTCAATCGTTTGTATAAAAGATATGTTAATGCCAAACACGACAATCTCTAAGGTTAACAAGTAGCACTTAATCCTGTCTAGACATCTCGACCATATTTCATTTTGGTATCCCAATTTAAAAGTACTTTTAAAACTTAAAACCATTTAGCATTAGAATGCCTTGAGATCTGTGCCGACTCTTGGACGATTATGTCATATATTGTATTTTCCTGTGTATGTGTGTTCTGAAACAGTTTAAATAAGCACCTACTTGGTGAAAAAATTATTGGATGTAATATAATAAACTCATAATAAATTACATAAAATTTTATGATGATTATGAAGTATGAGTTATCACTGTAAAGTTTCATCTACATCCGTTCAGTAGTTTTTGCGTGAAAGAGTTACAAACATCCAATTTTCGTTGAGTTGTTTCGTGTTTATATATATAAAATATTACAAATTATTGATCTATATCAATAAAGTCAATTGTTTATTCTATTTTTTTTCATATTGAGTTTTTTCTTGAGTTTTGCATATGTATGTAATTGAGATAAATAATATTTATATTTATCAAATTTTGGAAAAAGGAAAATTAATGTTATTATTTTAAATATCGAACTTAATATTACACTTGGAAAGCCTTTATACAATATGTTTTTTTTTGTTTATTCTATGAACAACCATGCTTTCAAAGCACAGATAAAAATGTTAATGTAATAATAATAGACACAGATAGTTAAATAAAAAGTCATATCCAAGGATCATTTTAAAAATCTGTTTAAGTTATCTACCGCATAAAAAACCATATACAACCTTAAAATACTTAATTTAAATAAGTGGGCAACCCTACCTTGATGACACGAGCATTTTAGCACTTACGTAACCAAGTATCGTCTCGCAAATGTCCCTATGAAAAAGAAATCATTTCAACACGTCCTAACGAGGAGGTTTTTATCTTTTGTTACCTGTCCTCACAAAAGATTGCGAGCATAGCATTACGATATGAATATATAATAACGTAAGTAGAAAAAGTTAAAGTTTCAATTTAGTTTTTTATTTAAAAAAAAAAAATACGTACAAAATTCTGGAGAATGGCGTTAAGGACTACAAAGTTTAGAACTATAGAGTTTCTAACTTTATTTCATTCAGATCAGTTCTTTAACTATGGACTTTGTTTCATGTGCAATTTTAATTCCAACAAAGATTTTTTTATTTATGTACTTGGTCACAAATATCGTATAAACAAACTTATGTAATATTTTAAAATGATCTCATCGTGGGTAGGCTGTTGGGAAGTATTTGGCTGTATTCATGCCGGTTGTTGATTATTAATCATCTGTTATTACATACAATTAAAATTATCCCTAATTATTATTTTATGATAAAAAAAACCTTTAGTTCTTTAAAATGGCGCTTTGAATGTACAAATTAAGTACAAATCATTAGCGAATGTCACATTGTGTTAAGAACGAACGAAAAAGATTGATAAAAAGAGATTCAGTGGAAAAACAAAAATATTCTAATAGATTTAACACTTTCGTTTTCTTTCGACACATAACTTACGTACTATCTAAACTTAATGCAGGCAATATACCAACTACAATCTGATATTTATATCGCCAACTTATTTATTACCTTTGAATTATGTTTGGGATTTCTATTGTTAAGGAAGACAGACATTGATAAATGAACTTTCCTGCTCCACGGCTTGTCAGGACGTCCTCCTACACTTTAAATCGTGAGATTAGCATCCTACGGTATATCACTTTAGTTTGCGAGGAATTTGTATATTTGTAGTTTAAATTTTCTATTAAAATATATGTTATATTTATTACGGGATTTATATAGGGTGTCCCAAAATTAACGCAAGATTTGAATTAAATAGAAAATGCCATTTTAGTCTTTTAATAGCGAATGAATAATGAATATAATAGCAAAAATGGCGGCAAAGTCAAATCTTGCGTTAATTTTGGGTGCATCTCCATATAATTATATAATAGGAAAGTATATTTCGTGTATACTTTACGATTTGTGGCGGCCAGGCAACAGCTTTTTGCCCACCGATGGTAAGTGGTTACCGTGGCCTATGGACTGCCAGGTAACACCAGTATCACTTTACGCGTTAAGCCGACCCTTCAAAACCTTATTTTATTCCCCTCTTTGAAGAACCCCCTCCCATATTGTGCCCCTCTGGGAAAACCTCTCGTGGCAGGGTGATCATTCCACAATTGAGAGTCCTGGAAGAAAGTTTTGAAAATGAACTCGTGAAATTGGACCGCCATTTAGGCTCCAAAGTGTGAGCATGAACTCCCTGTCGATGGCGAAGCAAAAGTGATGGTGCAGTAAATGTAGCCGTGGGTATCATGTCAAAACAATTTTTCAGAACATAATTCCATTATGGCCAAGCGTAGAACGGCGCACACAAGGAAGCAAAGTCTCTCCTTCTTAGGACTTAAGTGCTCGATACTGCTTTTGTGAAAGTGTGGATCATCGACAAGTCCACAGCTCTCGTCTTTAAACCTGAGCCGCTGTCTGCTGGTACTGCTGGTGCTCCCCGCTCCAGGAGATGAGAGCAGTACCCATATGAGGCCGGACTTGTGGACTTATAAAGTAGCAAGTCTTGCCCCGGTGTGTGAAGTACCGCTTCGCTCTGTTTAGCACACACCCAGCTTTTTGATGCCAACTTGGCCTTGTCTTCTAAGGACTTCTCGGAACTTGACGTCAAATACTCCGGATATGTCGTGATACCCGAGGGATCCCTACTAATTTTAGAGATGGTAAGAGATGTGTCCTTGGAATTGAGGGGCCGCAATAAATGGGGTTTTATGGTGAACGCGCAAACTTGTGCCCCGGAGGGGTTAAACTGGACCAGACTGTCTCCGGACACCCCACCGGGAGGGTGGTATTCCGTGATAGAAAGTACTGATTTGGAGAAGGCGTTGAAACAAAGACTTTCTCCACAACGGAATAATAAACAAAAAAAAAAATATAAGTAAACCATATATTTTAGAACAATTGATATAATTTAGATTTTAACAAATAAATTGACTGACTTCAACAAATTGGACCAAAAGAAAAATTATTATGAATTATCTAAAATGATCTTCTGTCAAATCTTAACTAAATATAATGAAACCTGACATTAGCATTAGCTATCACATAAAAAAAAAAAGAATCATCGAAATTGGTTCATTACTGTTATGCCTAGGTTTATGTGGTAACATATATTTAAAAACAAATACTGTGGTCGAGTTGATAACCCTCCTCTTCCTTGTTTGAAATCAGTCAAAAAATTCAACACTGTTAATTACAAAAGTTAAACAAAAAACGTGAGATATATACTAAAAATATATTACATATACATATAATTTAGGTCATAATATAAGTGAAACATGCCAAAAATATATCTAGAATCAAAAAAACGATTTAACATTCATTGACGTAAATCCACATCGTGACAAATATAAATGTGGTAAATCAAGGAGGGAACTGAGCGTGACACACACAGCCGATTTTGCGCCCTGAGCTCAAGTGAGTTATTTTAATGTAACACCCCTGAATACGATGCGATTATGCCATGGTTCCTCCGTATGTTGAGAGAAAGCGATTACTGAATAAAAATTTGTGCCACAAATATATCTTTATAGTTATAAAATACATGAAGTTAAAAACTTTGTACCCCCTTTACGAAAATTCTAGGCGCAGACAGATGAACATGCGAAAATTCCCCTTTGCACACTTACAGTTTATATAGAGAAAGGAGTGCAGTGTTAATGCTAACATTCCCTTTTAAATAATACATAAAAAAAGTATATTAAATTAACGAAATAAACAGCCATATACACTACCAAGTGGTTTGACATCCATGTTTATATAAAGTGACATACATACATCGCAAGACAACACGTTGTTAACGCTTCAACGGGGACATTCTGAAACCCCGTCAACGTGTCAACGGGGACACCTTATTAAATTCACTTTTATGTGTAATTTCATATGTACTACGTTTAGTTTAGATAAAATCTCTCAGGGAGTGTAGGAGAGCACTATGAGAGGATGTATCGACATTCCTACAAGCTTAAGTTTTATAATCCACGCAAACGAAGTCGTAGGTTATAGCTAGTAATATTATATTTATATAATATAATAAAATCAAAACGAATCTAAAATTCGATATTTTTGTTTTTAATATTTTTTTCCCTTTAAAATAGAATGACCCATAAATAATATTAAAAAAATAATATATGCTAAGATCATCGTGGGATACAGTGAGATACAGGGCGTCAGTGACACACTCTACCATTGCGGTATTAAACACTGTAAACGCAAATCGATCATTATTCAGGGGAGTGATTATAATTAAAATTATTTTCATTTTTCCTCTCTAGTAAGTGACGGAACTTAGTTCCGCACTCAACAGACATTTTCTCGAACTCGGACATTTAACATTTTCTCGAGAACGGAGTGTTTTGACTCTGGGTTCTTTTTGTATTATTCATATTATTAAAATTGTTTCTTTTGTAGTTGTTAGTTAACGTAAATTCTAATATTGAAGCACCTTATATTGTTATGTTACAAATCTTACATAAAAAAACTCGAAGTTCAAATCTCTACATACACAAATAGTAATTTATGACCCGCCATGTTTTTGGGTTTTAACATACACTTAAAAATTTATTATCGTATGAAACACATTTAAGTAACAATAGCTACAAATGTGAAGACAGCGTTTTACAAATATTATATAGGTCAAGTATAAGCTAAAATCGCCTACAAATTACACCATCAAAATATCGAAATAAAATGATCGTTTAACAATCGTCGTTTAACAAAGAGGTTACTGCGAAATAAAGATAAAATTTAACGATTCGATTCGATTCGTGTCGAAACAAGCGTAGGGCTATTGTGATCCCTTAATATGGCAGATGGCGTGTGACTGGGGAACGTATAAGGAGATTGCGTTAATCCAAATCGATTTTAAGGGCTACTAGGCTTTATTCGAGTCATTTAGTGATTTATTATGTGTATATATCGGACAATTAGCACGTGTCTGAACGTTGGTTAAGGATTTATATGCAACTTGGAGGATATTTATTGTATAGATTTTAACCGGTTTTAAATAAAGGGCGCTGTTGGCCACTTTGGTCCGCAACAAAGTACCTAATATTAAATCTAAACTAGCTGATATGAGAGATGCATGAAGACATTGCCCGTAAGAGATGTTGCCATTCAAGATAGAATAATTATTATATTCCAAAGAAACATTCTAAAATACCTTCGAAAATATTTAAAATTTAGGTGTAAATTAAGTGGAGAACGAAGCTTAACCCTGCTCACTCTTCTACATACATAAATTGCAAAAATATATTTTTTATCTGTCCAGCGGTTAATATATCATATTGATAACTGACTATAATATATTGCTATACTAATCAAAGATTAAAACTATTGTTGAAAAGTTTTGTACTCAACAAGCACATTCGGACTGCCATAACTAAAGAACTGAACTAACCCTTACCGCTCAAACCTTACTGCACAATATTATTCTCGTTATTTATTTATTTTTATTTTATGGATAACGGATGGCAAACGAGCAGAAGGACCACCTGATGGTAAGTGGATACCTTCGCCCATGAACATCTACAACACCAGAGATGTTGTAGATGCGTTGCCAACCTAGATGATACAGATGGAAGAGGAGGACAATGTAGTATTCCGTTCTCGGAACCACCACATTTTGGGGAAAGGATGGGTGGGAATGGGAAAACCTGGCTTACATGCCATCGAACCGGAACACATCATAAGATATTTGGCGGTTCGTCTTTGACATGATAGTGGTCGCGAGCCAGACGGAGGACGAACCTCCTACCACCAA
>JAKGSA010001082.1:59446-112237 GCA_033558755.1 Philaethria dido | reverse complement strand
TTCTCTAACCAGAGTGGGGGTATAAAAATATTGTTTAATGTACACATTCATAGCCACAACCAAAACAACCCAAAGTCCTATGCCAATAATTCGGTTAAACCCTTCTCATGTGCGCCACAACAGAGTCAACATTCAGAATTATTACTTACTAGATATTTATTTATTATGAATAAATTACACAAATCTTTATAAATAGTAACCTTTCTGATGTAACCATATTACTGTAAAGCTTATTATTTTGTGTGAAAGAGTAACAAGCACCATTCACATTCTTTCGTATTTATAATATTATGAATATTATTTAATTTTAAATATTAATGTATTTCAATTTTATTAATTTAAATTTTCATTCAATTGTGGCGCAAAAGATAAAGTCAAAGTCAAAGTCAAAGTCAAATAATTTTATTCAAAATAAGAAGTTACAAGCTTCATTTTCTGAACGTCAAATAATTTACCACCGGTTCACTAAATTTAATGCCTCAGACCTGAGAAGAACCGGCGCAAGAAACTCAGCGGGACTTATTTTTTTTTTTTTTTTATATTCGACAATGGTTTACAATTCTTTATTATTGGCAATGATACCTTTGAAACAGACTGGAGCGAGCATTTCATTCCCAAGGTGTGTTATCATTTATAAAATCACTAATTAGGTAATAATAACCTTTGACACACAAACGTCTTTTTACAATTTTTTTAAATTGTAAAATGGAAAGTTCTCGGACGTTTTCTGGGATCCTATTGTAAAAGTATACACATTGTCCCATAAAAGAATTGCGGACTCGATGCAATCGAGTTACAGGCGCTGCAAGTTTAAGCCTATTTCTTGTATTTATATTATGTGCATCGCCAACTTTGTTAAAATTATTAATATTTTTCTTAACATACAGTACATTTTCAAAGATGTACTGAGAGGCAACTGTTAAAATATTAATTTCCTTAAATTTTTGTCTTAAGGAATCTTTAGGGCCTAAGTTATAGATTGCACGAATAGCTCGCTTCTGCAGGACAAAGATCGAATTAATAGCGGCTGCATTACCCCACAGTATAATGCCATAGGACATAATACTATGAAAGTAGCTAAAATAAACAAGACGTGCCGTTTCCACGTCAGTCAATAATCTAATTTTTTTAACCGCGAAAGCTGCTGAGCTAAGTCTATTCGCCAATCCGTCAATATGAGGTCCCCACTGTAACTTGGAGTCTATGGTGATACCGAGAAATACCGTAGAATCAACAGGATCCACGGCTTCACCATTCAACAGTACATTGGCTTTAACAATTTTTGTATTAGGCGTTCTGAAAATGACGCATTTAGTTTTTTTACTATTCAATAGTAAGTTATTAGCACTAAACCAATGTACTATTTTAGTAAGAGCATTGTTTACATCGTCATAAACATTTAGACACCTTTTCATTTTAAATATTAAGGAGGTATCATCAGCAAACAATACTATATCATGGCTCTTTCCGACAAGATATGGTAAATCATTTATGTATATTAAAAAGAGGAAAGGACCAAGAATAGACCCCTGTGGGACCCCCATATTGATTAGTGATCCAGGAGATTTCTTGCCATTTACATCAACCCTCTGAATCCTGTTACTTAAATAAGAGGCCAGAAGATTGAGTGCACGTCCTCTTATACCGTAGTGGTGTAGCTTCATGACCAACGTAGAGTGCTGAACGCAGTCAAATGCCTTGGACAGGTCACAGAATATACCAAGAGCATCCTGCGATTCCTCCCAAGCCTCATAGATACTTTTTAAGAGATTTATACCAGCGTCAGCAGTAGAACGACCCTTAGTAAAGCCATACTGCTTTTCATGCATAAGATTATGTAAATCAAAATGCATTGATATTTGATTTAAAATATTTTTTTCAAAAATTTTACTGAATGAGGGTAGCACAGATACTGGTCGAAAGTTATTGGGGTCTGATGTGCTACCCGATTTAAATATCGGTATGACTTTACTAAATTTCATCAGGTCAGGAAACACACCATACTCTATACAATTATTGTATATATTCGCAAGGTAAGGAGCAATAGCGTCTATTATATAACTAATCAGCTTCACAGAGATACCCCATAGATCCGATGTTTTTTTGATATCTAGGGAATTAAATGTCTTTACAATGTCTCTTGAGCTGACTGATTTAAATTTAAAATCTACTTCACATTTCTGTACGCTCTCCTTAAGCAATGATTCAGCGACGGTTGTGGAAGATATAAGAGTTTTGGTTGTTGAAACCGGAATATCAGCGAAGAATTTTTCAAATGCACACGCAACTTCTTGATCGGATCTGGTTATATAAGCTATTTTCATTTCTTCCCTCTAGTGAGTCAAAGCGTGGTGTTTTGAGTGGAAAGCTGAGAACGGAGTGTCTTGACACTAAGCTCGATATAACTAGCATGGTATGCGTGACAAAGAAATAATATTAAAAAAATATTTTTCATATTACATATTAATAAATTCTTACACAGTATTTCCCAAGACACATCATCGTAAGGCGCTGCATCTGGAGCAGGTTTGGTATCCTCGAGCTCTCCTCTCATGTTATACTGCACCCAGGATCTTGGTCCGTAGATAAACATATGATGATTTAATACGTACACACCTCGAACTGTTTCACCTGCAAAGTGTATATTGAATAATAATATAAAAATATTATAAGTAGAAATCAAATTAAAATATAAATTTAATTGGCAATCATGTCGTAGTGGGACAGCGTTTCACTGTTAGCTTAATTGGTCGATAATTCGATTTACACTTGGCAAAATTAATCTATTAAAATTATTTTTATTTCTCTACTCTGGTAAACTTAAGTGTAAGTGCGGCGTTGAGTTACGCCACTCAACATGCAATATCTCGAATTTGGACAGAAGATGAAGAACAATATGTCTTGACACTAGGTTATCTGTGACCACCCTGCTATACGGGTTAGGGTGTGAAAATAATAATTAATATAAAAATGTCAGTATTGTCAACCAACATCATTTTTTTACGCATTCAGGTAACTTACCTTCATCTAAAGGATTATCAATAGTGATGTATTCACTCGTCAGCATATTCAAGAGTATTGACTGAAATGAAAATTTTATTTAGATTACTATAAATATTTAGTTAAGCTGTATTTAAAATTTGAACCAGGCATGAATAAGTTAATAGATAGAAAATTCATATTTAACAAGAAATTTTTAAGTTTAAATTTAATCTGCAAATCTGTTTTTATATCATTTTAACTTTTTTTTTAACTTCACGGTGTATCCCGCACATAGCAGGGAAGGCAGAGGAAACATGAGAACCTAGTGTTAGAACACTCCGTTTTCCACTTTCTGCCGGATTGAGGCATTGCGTGTTGAGTGGCGGAACTCAACGCCGCGCTTTGCCTTGTTATCAAACCTAGGAAATGAAAATACTTATCTTTTACACTTCCTAGAGTGGGAATTGAATCCACTACCTGTCTACTACTTCTACGCCACGATTTGTTTTAATCACATAAATAAATAAAAGAAATCCTTAATTTTAAAAAATGTATATACAAGTCGACTTATCAACATATTACCGCCTGCTAAATAATATTATGTGATAGCTCTTATGTTAAATCTAAAAGTGAATCATAAAAAGAAAAGTAAATATAAAAAGTATTTAAATAATATATTTTTACCACCGAATTATTAGTAGATGCTGCAGCCCATTTATTATCTGGCGAAAGTTCTAGATTCTGCATAATGCCTTCTAGCTGAGGGCAGAGGTCTCTTGCGAGGTCCGAAGTGGAGAGATCCCATGAAATCACTCTGCTTGATATGGACACTACGTAACGCTTATCTGAGCTTAAGCGAAAAGCGAAAACTGCGAACTGGTGACCTTCTAGAGAGTACTGGAATTGTTATTACATATGTTATTTAATTTTATCATATTTATCAAAAAAACATTCTTCATCGCGATTTTCAGTTATTTTAATTTAATATTTATTATTATATTTTTTTTAAATACGTATTTTCTAATTATACAAGGCAGCTGGAACAAATATGAAACAAGGATCAATTTATCACCATCTAACTTCGTGGCACAGTGTCACAGCATCTGGCTGTAAATAAGAATGGTCATAGTCCAATTCCCATTCAGACGAATGATTATACCTCAATTATCTATATTACATGTAAAAATCCGTTCAGCTCGATTTTAGGTGAACAGTGGCGAAAGAAGTGCTTTAACACTAGGTTCTATCCATTTACCCTGTGATAAAGTGTGAAGTTGCTAAAAGAAAATAAAATAAGGAATATTCTATCCTATATTCTCTCTAAATAGTTTTGGAAACTTATAATATCTTACTTTCAAAGGTCCACCAGGTGTATGCAAGCAGTGATGAGACGGCAGCAACGCGCAATGGTTCTTGCCCTTATCATGACACTGTTGCAATAAAGATGCCACTGCTGGGTTATGTGGTGCCTCTGGTAGTAGTCTGCCTGCGAGCTGAGGTGCTAGCATGTCCGGGAACAGGCCCAGGATGGCACCGCCAAGGCGGAGCGCGTCTGCTACTAGCATTAGCTCCCTGGTAATATAATGAGGATCTTTTTAGCAATCTATGGATTTACCGTGCGGGTGTCTATTGGGTTGCAGAAAGATTTTGGAGAGTGCCTGCGACTTACGACCCAAGTACAGGTTTAAGGGGCTCTTTGAAATGCGTATTAACGTTCACCTCCGCTGTACGTGCTTTTCTCTGTACCCATTATAGATAAAATGTATTTTAATATTTTTTGTAATGTTTTTTTTAAATTTGTATGTTGTTTTTGTAGTAAATGTGTTTTTCGATGACTGGAATTGACTTCACAATTGTTCAATTCAATCGTTTTTTATTTATTTTTGGTGAAAATTTTATTGGCGTATGTTCTTTTTGTGTACTATATTAGTTTCTTTTTATATATTTTGTACGTTTTCTTACATCGAAATTAATAAGAAACAATAAAAAGACGGAGTTTAAAAAGAAGTTAAGAATTTATAATAGTAATAAGTATTTATAATAGTTAAAAATAGTATGCAGCTAGATATTCTATTCTCTACTTTCCACCAAAATTTAAGTTTAAGAGATTGCAGGTTGAGTGGCAGATCTCACTGTCTAACCGAACGGAGAAATTAATATAATTTATTTTTTTTACATTCAGTTGCTGTCCTCCTGCATTACAACGTCTTCCATATATGCATGTTTAGCTTCACGCTGTATATCTCGCACATTGCAGGGTAGGCAGAGGGAACCAAAGAATCTAGGGTTGAGAAATTCCTTTCTCTTTTCACGTTTCTGTTCCCCTCTTTCCGTCGTATTGAGGCATTGCGAGCTGAGTGGCGAAACTCAACGCTACGCTTTGCTTTGTTACCAGAAACTTACTAGATTACTCAGGAAATGGAAATATTAAATATTATTTCATTTCCTGTAGAGGGAATCGAACCCACAATGTGTTGCGATGACAGTCGCACGCTTGTTCCTCTACGCCACGACAAGCCTCATCAATACGCAATTTAATATTAAACATATTAAATAATAATATTATTTATAAGCGTCATAACAAACCTCACTGCATCCTTATTAACATGTATCTTAGCATCTTCAAAATCCGCCAGCACCGCTTGGAGAGGACAACAGTTGAGTTTCGCGTGAAGCCACTCATAATTAAATAACACCTCCGCGTATAAATCAGTGAAACGTTTCGAGCGAACCAAATGGAATGGAAGTTCGCCGAACTGAAAATTAAAGGTACCCAGTTTGTACATATTTTAAAACGATATTCTTAAGATTAAATTCTTTTCTTCCTTATAAAGTACTTTTCTGTTTCAGCTTTCGCGTCTTTCCACACAGCAAGGTACACAGGATAAAACAATCCGCGTTTCCCGCCTGGATTCGAGATGTTACATGAGTGAGAATCGAACCTTCCACTCGCGCTTACTATCAGACATTGTCCTACTACGCAACGATGATCTTTCTCGTTTGTTTTGTATAATTACTATTTGATTTAATATTATAATATAAAAATACCTAATTTATTAATACTGTGTATCTATACTTGATCATAATGATCATACTAGAAGAGTTAACTTTATTTTGTTATTAGAACTAACAAGAACAAGGTGTATTCGATATTTTGAAGTATTGTTACTTTCGTGTTAATATTATTATGAGTACGATATTTATTTTTCGGTGCCTCTGTTTGTCTGTGTTTGTTTCGAGTGAGTGATTGAGTGGGAATCGAACTCACAATGATTATGTTAACTTGTTTGTTGTTCTCGCTGCCTTACGATGACTTCTAGCTTCATTTTAAATTTATATGCTATATGATATGAAACAGGATTCGAACGTGATATATTCACATATTTTATGTCCCATAATAAATACCATTAAAAGAAATAAAATGATTATTTTTTGTAATTTTACCTTTCTCAAGTTGTATCTCTTGGAAGACCCATCAGCTGAAGTAAAGACAAGCGGCTGTAGCGGCACTTTTCTATCAGCAACACCCTCTTTGTCCGCTAAGTTAAACCTATGTCGTTGTATTTCAGTGTATTTGAACGGTTTTGGTATACCACCACCCCAAATACCTGGAATTATAGGTGGATTTTTGTTATCGCATGGTTTTTTCATATTTTTTCTTAACTTAGATAAACAAAAAAAATACAATACTTTAGTATGTCTTACTGAAAGGGCTATTGGGAAATTTTTTTCATATGGTTTTTTCCACATTTGACGCTTGGTAATTAATAAAAATTTTGAAAAAGTTTCTACGATGCCTGTAGTCTTCAAAAATATTAGATGTGATCATCAGATAAGTGGTAAGCATATAAAAAAGTAAAGTTTAATTGGTAAGAATGCTTGTACTGATTCCAAGAGATGGAGGTTATAATCCTGCTTCCTTTTTTTCATACATTTTTAAAATTTTTCTTTCTATAAGTGGGTGAAAAACTTTGAAAAAAAAAGCTTACAAATAGGCAAAGTGTAGTTTTCTGTGCAACATGGTCAATCCTCCATGGGATACTTTTCAAAAAATAATTATAGTATACAATATAATATATATAAAGTATAGTTAAAACGTAGAATTTTTTGATTACACGACTTTTTTTGACCCATAACACTTAAATATATTTACCTAAATAATAATCAGCAATCATAGAATGAAAGTACATAGCCATGTTCATATTCTTGAAGTATCTCTCCCGCGCTGTGTCACGGAACTGTCTGTGATACCAGTTCATGACTGACACTCCATCTGCTTCTCTCTCTGATAGGTAGTTGGGAAGATCGTTGCGGATTCTGTAATATAATACCAGTTACGAGGGGTGAACATTTTAATTATGTAAGCCGGTAGATTGAGACAAGCCGGTATATATTTAAGGAAGTCGGTACATATATTTGGGGAAGCCGATCAGTTTTAGAGAAGCCGGTATAGGATGTGAAGGTATTTATTAATTTCACTATGGAAATTTAGTGATGATTCTTTTTTTAGGGTGTTTAAGATGTCAGAGCTTGTTAATTTTTTTTTGCAATTTTATACCCAATATTTTTGTAGCGACCTTTTTTTAGCTCTTCACCTTCCTTGGCCTTGTTTTTTTCGTCAATTCGAGCTCCGCATTTACCTGGCGACCATTTTTTTAGGTCTCATACTCATTTTAAAAAGTTAGGCAAGCTGGCGGGAACCGTGTTGTATGGACGCCTCACCACTGATATATACTGATATTATGCATGGGAAAGTGAGTTTGTTTGTTTCCTTCCCATGGGAAGATTAACGATGACACGTATATGACGGCACCATACCACTAATATTGTTAATTGCTATTTACCTTACGTAGATATTTAGCGTAAGAAGATAATTAAAGCCTGTCGTGGCGCAGAGGCACAGGCGTGCGACTGTAAACGCGACCGGTTGTGGGTTCGATTCTCACTCCAGGAAATAGAATTTTTCATTTCCTGGGTTTGGTAAAAAGGCAAAGCGCGGCGTTGAGTTCCACCACTTACCACGCGATACCTTAATTCGGTGGAATTCGGGGAACGGAGTGTCTTAACACTAGGTTCTCAGGTTCCCTCTGCCTACCCTGCTATATGCAGGATACAGCGTGAAGTTAAAAAAAAAGAGAAAAAAAGGAAAAGATAAATTCTTAAATTCTTAAATTCAAAAATAAATTCTTAAATTCATCCTAAGTGTATTAACTCTTTAAAATTAAAAGTCGTATGGCGCATTTTCATTTCTCCGCTCTGGTCAGACTAAACGCGGCGTTGAGCCTCGCCACTCAATAAGAGAGATGAGATATCCCGAATTTGAGCCGAAAACGACGAACAGAGTGTCTTGTCTAGATTCTCTCTGACTATCCTGATATGCAAAATAAAGCATCTATCTATTTTATTACTAGTATATTTCAAGTAAGTACCTTGTCCACAACAAAGGTGGAATTCTACGCACTGGAGGCAAATGGTACTGATACACGTCATCTAATACTTTGTCATCTAGAGATATGAGATCTTCCAGTTCAGTTTCTGAAAGCCCACTTCTGGCAGCCGTTATGTAAGCCAGTGCATGAAATACTAATAATCGGCCATGCTGAAAACATACATATATTTAATAGCTATTGACATTTATTATAAACTATGAGGCGTTGTGTTCTTCAATGCAATATTTGGTATTTATGTGGAAGGCAGAAAACGCAGTCACGTCACTAGATTCTCTGTACTTATGCGTTGTAATTTTTATGAAAATCTCTCAAATAATTAATTTTAATAATATGTTAATTCTGAACTGACTAAAGGCCATTAAGTGCGGTGGGACAGTGCCTGACTGTAAAAGCAATTTGTTGTAGGTTCGATTCCAACCCGGTGTAATGATTAAACTAGTTTCTCTCTATCTACGCTACTATGTTTTTTTATTAATATATACTGACCTGCTTTTCAATTCTTTCGAACAACATCATAATGGAGTCCATAACAGTTGAAGCTAAGTGTGTATCTTGTGGCTTTGTATAACTCCGCCATCGACAAACCTGCATGTTATAAAAGGTATTAAATAACATAGGTATATAGGCTATCGTGGTGCTGTGGGGCAGCATATTACAGTTAATTTGAGTGGTTTTGAGTTTGATTCTCACTCGGGGGATTATTATAATAACATATTCTATGTTTTCCAGAATAATAATTCTATTTTAAATGAATTATTAATAATTTGATAACAATAAATATAAATTATTATAAAAATATCTAACTTATTTATTTATTTATTTATTTAGTAGTTTTATTATTTATTCTATAATAAAAACTACTAAATAAATAAATTACAAAAGTCAAAACAACTGCAATTACTACAAAAAAATTAAAAAAAAATTAAAATAATTAATTTCCCAGCTCTAGTGCGATACATCGTACTATTGAGTTCATACGCAATTTGGGCGGAAATCTTCTGTCATTAGATATATTGGAACGCTATTTTAATTTTTTTTTTTTTTTTTTATGGAAAGGACAAGGCAAACGAGCGTTCGGGTCACCTGATGGTAAGTGATCCCCGCCGCCCACGGCCCCGTGTAACACCAGAGGAGCTACAGGTGCGTTGCCGGCCTTTGAGGTGGGAGTAGGCGCGCTTTTTGAAGGTACCCATTTCGTATACGCCTCGTTTGCCTTGTCCAAAGCGCGGTTCTGTGCCCTCCCCAGAATTCGACGGGCGGCCTGAGTTTTTAGGCTCAGTGAGGGATTTTCCAGTACCGGAAGCACTGGTACCCTCCTGGGGTAATATCTCTTTCAGTACCGCTGTCATGTTCAAGGGAGGGTTTGGGGTTAAGCACCGGGGCCCGGCATTACCGAAGCAGACGGACGAACGCAGCGGCCAGAAGCCGCTACTTGACGCCGGTTTTAAATGCCGGGGGTGGTAATAAACCGGTCGAATTACTGCTTGCTTTGCAGAGAACGTAGTCCTAACACTAGGTTCTCTGAATTCTCCACTATGTGGTAAAAAATAATGATGAACAAAAAATATTACCTCAGCGAATACTAATTTGACGAAAATTGGTAAAGAACATTGTCCAATCGCATTAGACACGAGGCGCCACTGATAATTGCTCAAGTCACGTGCCGCTGATGCCATCCATAATCTAGCGAAAAATTAAGAGAAGGTAGTTGTAATACTAATAGTTATATTATAACTATATTACACTAAATATTTATAAATTGTAGTTCATTTGATATTATGAGGTATAGCCATATTTTTGTAAAGTTCCATTTATATCCGTTCAGGAGGTTTTTCGTGAAAGAGTAACAAACATCATCATCAACATCCAACCTTATAAACTTTCGCTTCTGATATACTAGTTGGATTGTATATTATGACGTATAGGAAATACAAACCAGGGCAGTTTATGTTATAGCTCATGGTATGTATACGAGGTGTGTTCAAAAAGTAAGGTGACTTTTCAAATTTGGCGGGCAACGTACTTTCGATTATCGATTTTTTTATTTTGTTATGTTGGTCCACTCTTCCCGAACATCTGTACCAAGTTTCAAGTGTATAGCATTTTTTGTTTGGTTGGGAGAGGCGTAAAGGTTATAAGTGTTTTGCGTGCTCGGCGATTTCTTGCTATCGAAAAATATGGATTTGCATCAAATTTTGTGTAAAAAATAAAATAAAGTGCTCCGAAACACTTAAAATGTTGACAGTGGCATACGGTGAAACTGTTCTGAGTAAAAAAAATGTTTACAAGTGGTACAAACTCTTCCAAGATGGCCGGGAAGATGCCAATGACGAGCCTCGCTCTGGACGCCCAAGCACGTCAACAACTGATGAAAACGTTCAAGCAGTGAAGAAAATTGTTCTGGAAAATCGTCGAATCACTATCAGAGAAGTTGCTGAGGATGTTGGTATATCGCTTGGCTCGTGCCATGAAATTTTTTCTAACGTTTTGGGCATGAGACGTGTGTCAGCGAAGTTTGTTCCGAAATTGCTCATCATTCATCTTTGCTGGTGAGAGATTTTTTGGCCAAAAACAACACTACAATCATGCCTCAGCCACCATATTCACCGGATTTGGCCCCATGTGACTTTTTCTTGTTCCCAAAACTAAAGAGACCTATGAAAGGACGGAGATTTGCAACGATTGAAGAGATAAAGACTGCATCGCTGGAAGAGCTCAAGGCTATACCGAAAAGTGCTTATGAGAAGTGCTTTGACGATTGGAAAAACCGTTGGCATAAGTGTATTGTATCTGAGGGGGATTACTTTGAAGGGGACAACATAAATATTGATAAATAAATAAATATTTTTTCTTAAAAATACAAAGTCACCTTACTTTTTGAACACACCTCGTATAATATGCAGCGTTGAGTTCCGCCACTCAGCACGCGAAGCCTCTATTCGGCGGAAAGTGGGGAACGGAGTGTCTTAACACTAGGTTCCCTCTGCCTACCCTGCTATATGCGGGATACAGCGTGAAGCTATGTATATATGTATGTATGTATGTATGTATATATAATATAAATATTTCATTTTTAACCAATATTATTCAATATTTAAATAATATTTATAACATACGTATCGCATTACGAGTATAAATGAGGTGTTAGGTTCCGCCAATGAACAAGTGCAATGGGAGAAACATGAATATAGAGTAACGTAAGTTATTTTTCCTTATCAAGGAAAAAAAATGAATGACGACGAAAAAAATCGTTGAGATCAAGAATTTTTATCTAAAGTCTTTGTCGTTTTCATAGTAATGACTATTAAAAGATATAGTTAAAGCTTGAGGCCTGTCGTGGTGCAGAGGCACAAGCGTGCGACCGTAAACGCGACAGGTTGTGGGTTCGATTCCTACCCTAGGAAATGATAATATTTAGTATTTTCGTTTCCTTGCTCTGGTAACAAGGCAAAACGTGGGGTTGAGTTCCCCCACCTAGCACACAGAAAGTGAGGAACGGAAATGGTAAAAGAGAAAGGAGTGTCTTAACACTACGCTGCTCTAGTTCCCTCTGCCTACCCTTCTATGAGCGGGATACAGTGTGAAGCTAAAAAAAAAAGTTAAAGCTCCTTTGGTATATATTATCAAGGTTCTTACTTTAACACTTGCATTGCCAAATCTTCACCCAAAGCTTTTACTTCCAGAAAATTCTCTTCCGAATCAATCATTCTACGAAGCACATCATATTCTTTAGATACTTCAGGATTGGTTTCTTCGCAAGCACATGTTACTATTATCTGTTAAAAATATATATATCATTTGTTTGCCAAGCGTGAATAAGTTGTTAAGTGGAAAACGAATACTTTGCAGGGACTTTTAATGTAATTTTTGTCAGTTAATTTCTTTTATATTATTTGAATCCCGTTTACCTTTAAAGTATTTGATTTGCTTTGATTTTTTTTTTTGATTTAATTATTAGTTATTCTATACATAGAGCAACCGTAATACCTATTAATTTAAAAAAAAATGCAATTCTTCCTAAGTTTATATGCTTGACTGGTAACGGATATGAATTCGATTCTTGCCCAAAGTCATGATTACATTTACATTATTTTCATTTGCGCTTAAAAATTCTTCCGCATTGATTTCCGCTATTCAACAAGCAATATCTTATCTTCGGGTGGTAAGCGGCTTATCTTGACACTAGGTTTTCTTGGACTACTTTGCTATGCTCGATACAAAAAAACTTTGGAAAACTTCGAGAGAAATTGGACAACGACCTAAAATACTTACTTTACAATGCGGCGGTAATCTGGTAGGTAACCATGAAACCTTATTATTTTCAGTTCCAATACCAGTCAACTGGTCCACAGAGTCAAGGAAGAGTAACAACGGTTGTTGTTGAGATGCCATTGTTAACAGTTGCTTGAAATGAGCAGTCAGAGGAACCAAGTCGTCCGGAATGCTTTCGAAGGGTAACGCGAAATTGTAGGATATCTGGAAGAATTTGTTTGTGTTAATAATATCTTCTTTCCAACAAAGCAAAATGCGGCGTTGACCTCCGCCACTTATCACGTAACGTTTCGAATTTAGTCGGGAAGCGACATACGGAGTGTCTTGACACTTGGCCCTTCCTGACAAAGCTGCTGTACTCTTTATTTCAATAAATCTTAAATGAAATCATTATGACGCAATGGAAGTGTGTCTGGCTGTAGACATAATGGTTGTGGATTCCATATCCATTCAGGGGAATGATTATATGTCTGGTAAGAAAAAGTTCCGCCTCTCAATCCGCAATGTCCCGTATTAGGACAGTATTAGCAGAAAGGAATATCTTCACACCAGGTTGTCCTTGCCTAACCTGCTATTAATGTGAGTGATATTCCTCTTAGTGGGATCGAACCCACAAGCAATCGCGTAAGACTCTCACTGCTCAATGCACTATGATGGTCTCCGACGTTCTAAATATTTAAATAAAATAATGTTATATAACCTGTTGACATATAGATATAAGAGTTGGTGTCAGAGCACTGGAGTCAGGAGTAGTTCCGAGGAACCTGATAATGTTAGTTGGACGAACTTCAGCAAACCAGTAGTCTAAGGACATCGCTGAGCTTTTTGCTAGGAGACTAGTTTTACCGCAACCACCTGTAAATAGAATAAAGGTCTTTTAGGCAATAACTTCCTTTTTATGACTGTACTTATTATAGATATACTGAATTTCTTTTTACATTTGAGACAAGTGTAAAATTAGTCATAGGTTTACCATTTTATAAACTGTATAAAAATATTCTTATCTATGATTGTGCGTTCTCGAGGAAATATTATATTTAAATTATTTCCACCCGAGTTCGAGATATTATGAATTGTGTTGCATCACTCAATACATAATATTTCGAATTTACGTGGAAAGTAAAGAACGTAAAGTCACCGAAGAAAGAAAGCGTAAAGCTAAAAAAATCTTTCTTTTAAAGTCAGTCTTTAAAAGATGTGATGAAAAACATCAAATGCTAGTTTAAGACCAACCTTCTCCATACAGCACTAAAGGCTTATCAGATGAGTTCATCATATAATTTTCTATATAGTTCAAATCATCTTCTCTCCCATGAAACACTTTCACGGAGTTATTACAAGCGTGCAAGTGCTGGAGTATTTCTGTTACTATCTGCCCTTGAGCACTGCTGTCTTCTTTGCGCATGGCTCTAAAAGAATGTTAATTTTAAAGAATTTATTACTATACTAATATCAATAAAATTGTTAAAATGTTAACAAAAACAGAAACCCACTGAAAATAAAATATACTAACAAGTAAATTTAAATGTGATCATATCGGAAGCACTAGTTATCACATCAAAAAATAATCATCAAAATCGGTTTACCCAATTAAGTCCTTTTTTGAACTTAGTTAATAATATTATCAATTGCTTATTTAAAAAAAAAATCTATGTTAACGTAACGTATACGTTAGTTGTAATATATACCTATATATTAATTTCTACAATTAATAAAATACATACATAACTTCACGCTGTGTCCCGCATATAGCAGGGTAGGCAGTGGGAACCTAGTGTTAAGACACTCCGTCCCCCGATTCCCTCTTCACTTTCTTTATTTATTGTTACAATTATATTTAAATTAAGTAAAACTACTTACCTGTCAACCAGTTTAATGATATTTTTATAGAAATGTGATATAAAATGATTGAGATATTCGCCATGTGTTTCATTGTCGAGACCGTCTCTACCGATCCATTCCACTGTGTATCTATAATTAATTGAGATGTAAAATACTCAAATTACACAAAATATTCTTTTCTGATCTTTAAGCTATATTATTGTAGAGTTTCATTTAGATACGATCAGTAGTTCATGCGTGAAAAAGTAACAAAACATTAATTCGTTGTCACAACTTTCTGCATTCATAAGGTGATTTGTAGCCCACAACTCTGTTTTGGATGAACTGTTTCAATAGAAATATGATTCGAATTGCACAAGTGTTAATTTTAGATTAAGCCGAATATTATATATTTTATTCATTTATGATGAATCTTTCCATTAAAGCGAATTTGTTTTTTTTTAGCTTCACGCTGTATCCTGCATATAGCAGGGTAGACAGAGGGAACCTGAGAACCTACTGTTAAGACACTTCGTTCCCCACTTTCCGCCGAATTGAGGCATTGCGTGTTGAGTGACGGAACTCAACACCGGGCTTTGCCTTGTTACCAAACCCAGGAAACGAAAATACTACATATTTCCATACTTTACATTTCCTGGAGTGGGAATCAAATCCACGATCGAATCTGTTGTAAGCTTATATAAACGTAAACGTGCTTTTATTTCACAATTTCTAGAATTTAAATTATCTTTTATCATACAATCTTCCGTAATACTAACTGTAACACGTAAAATCCTCTTCTTTTCTGCCGTAGGAATTTAAAGAAATGCACTTTTATTGTCCCCCACTATACTCTTCAAAGACCTTACATAAAAATTTAGCTATACAGTTGTAATGAAACCATTTGCAGGAACCAGGTAACGAAATAAAAAGAAAATCGACTTCATGTACGAGTATGATGCACTAAAAACATAATTACGAATAACTCAAAAACTACTCGTCATTACTTAAATAAATTTATATGGGACTAAAGAAGTACTAGCTATTATATAATCATCAAAATTAGTTTATCCAGTAAAAAATTACAACACGTATAAAAAATATGACCGAAATGAGAACCTTTCTTTCTTATGTCGGTTAAAAGAACTTGAAAGATTGTTTTTTAAATGGAAAAAAAATATATAGTTATATTAGTGATGCATATAGCAGGGTAGGCAGAGGGAACCTGAGAACCTAGGGTTAAGACATTCCGTTGCCCCTTTTCGCCGAATTGAGGCATTGCGTGCTGAGTGGCAGGACTCAACTCCGCCCTTTGTCTTGTTACCCAAACCCAGGAAATGAAAATACTAAGCTTTTACATTTCTTGGGTGGGAATTGTCGCGTTTATAGTCACACGCTTGTGCCTCTGCGCCACCACAGCTATTATATAATCATGGATATTGGTCATCCAGTAAAAAGTTATGCAACACATCAAAATCTCCAGCGAAATAAAAACTTCTACCTTTCTAAATTCGGTTAAAAATACTTTAAAGATTGTTTTTTTAGATAAAAAAAATATTTATATAGTCATAGTAGTGAGCGAATCCTCAACTATCATGTTCAGTCGTAAACTGTCTGAAGGCGTTAATACTTATATATAATATTATTAATTAATTGGCTTGTTCAATGTGGCATACGGCTTCTACACTACATATAATTGATTAGTTAGGAAGCCACACAATGTATGATGGACAGTTAGCAATTTGATTTGTTTTTTATTTTCTTAGAGAGATTCTAGAGTCAAAATATTCCGTTATCCACTCTCCTAAATTCAAGATCCCCAAGTTATGTTCGAACCCGCATCCATCGCGCTTATTAAAAACTTCTACTACGCAACGATAGCCTTCAGAATCATTACAGTATTTTCTATTATGTTGGAATAATCAGAAATATCTATTTTGATATGTGAAGAAAATTAAAAAACTTTACGCGTAAAAAGACAATTATGCATGCATATGCATATGCATTTGTAATATGTGTACGTTTTGTCTTATTCGTTGAATGAATATTTTACTATAAGCGTCACTCAAGAAAGTCAAAGCTACAAAAGTAATATTCGAAATAGAAATAAAAAAAATAAGGACACACTTTTTTAAATAACTGCCATAAGTTCACTAAAGTTAATGCCTCAGATTTTAAAGAACTCAGCAAGACATTTTTTTTTAAATATTGATTAAATGCAAACTAAATGCAAAATTTTAGTATTAAAAAAAAAAAACACTTACTTTTGTATGTTCGTCGTTTCAATTTTTTCAGGTAACCTAACATCTCGTAAATCGGCTAACAGCTTAGAAGCTTCTGCGTCCAAACTTCTATTGAGTATGTCCACAAAATTGCTAGCTTTCTTCAAATTTTGTAGATTTATATTATTTATGTACCGGACGTACGCCAAACAGTGATTTTTTGTATTTTTTACGTTTAGAATACCATTGATCACTTCACGTTCAGTTACTGAAAATATTAAAATATATTTAAAAGTGATTAGTATATAAAAAATAGCTTCTTGCTTTATCCTACGATACGAGAGAACCTAGTGTCATGACATTATTTACCACTTTCCACAAGAATTCGGGATATAGCGTTTTGAGCGACGGAGTTCAACGCCGCGCTATGGCGTATCACAGAAGCGGAGAAATTGAAATAGTTTCATATCACCTTTCCCCCAGAGAGAATCTAACCCATGGCCAATGACGTTAATAGTTGGACGCTGTCCCACAGTACCACGATGGTCTCATATTTATTTATTGGTTACAAGTTACAGTAAGCATACACTACATAAATATTATACTGGTTCATTACTTCCCACATTACGTATATGTTTGTCTCTTTTTAGTATCGCTTTACCGTTACATCGAATTTCAAATTACAACGATTCGAAAAAAGTTTGTATTTAAAAGATCTTTTCATAAAATACAATATTTTTAACCCATTTCAAAAAAAAATATTTAATTATATAGCGCACGTTTATTAAATCAATTTTGATAATTCTTTTTTTATATGATAGCTAATGCTTTCGATATGGTCTCATTACAATATATTCCTATTTCCTTTTTATGTTAAAATCTTAAACATTTTCCAAACAAAAATATTTACAAATAAATACCTGACATAAAGTAATTATGCATAGTATCTTTATCAATTTTGCCAGAATTGTATAACTGTAGGGAAGCTTTGCGAAACAATTTCTGCATTTTGCTGAGAGTGTCCCACCAGACCGCTTGGTCCTCCGCTTGGAGTTTAGGAACGCGCTGAAATCAAAAGTAGAACAAGTTGAAGTTTAAATTCATTCAATTTAATCTAAATTCTGTTAAGTTTTATTGAATGATATATAGGAGAATGTTTGAAAAGCTAACTTAATTTTTTTTTTTTTTTTTTATGGATACCGGATGGCAAACGAGCAGAAGGACCGCCTGATGGTAAGTGGTTACCTTCGCCAATGAACATCTACAACACAAGAGATGTACTAGATGCGTTGCCAACCTAGAGGATACAGATGGAAAGGGAGGATAATGTAGTAGTCCGCTATCGGAACCACCACATTTTGGGGAAAGGATGGGTGGGAAAGGGGAAAACTTGGCTTACATGCCATCGAACCGGAACACATCATAAGATATTTGGCGGTTCGTCTTTGACACGATAGTGGTCGCGAGCCAGACGGAGGACGAACCTCCTACCTAGTAAGTTTAGTAATGTAATGAAATACAAATTATTAGTTCTTATCGAATAATAAATTATAGTAAATAATAAAAAAGTTTAAGTGACGCAACTCTATGTTGTACTTTATCATATTAAAGCGAAGAAATTAAAATAATTTAAATATAATCATTCACCCGAGTGGGAATCGAACCCACAACCAATCAGACACTTTCCCACTGTGTCACGATAGCCTATATATATAAATTACATACAAAAATATTTATATATAAATAATAAAAAATATATATTTGTATAAAAATATCTATAAAGCAGTGGCGAGGCGTCCATACAACATGGTTCCCACCGGCTTACCTTCTGTAAATGACAATAAGTTTTGTGGAAAAATTTGGGAGCGAAATTTTTAAAATACAAGAACCTAACCTAAGAAAAATACCAGCCTCTCTAAAAATTACTGGCTTCCTTAAATATATGTATCGACTTCCTAAATTAACCGGCTTGCTTAAATATATATACCGACTAATTTTTTTTTAGCTTCACGCTGTATCCCACATGTAGCAGAGTAGGCAGAGGAAACCTGAGAACCTAGTGTTGAGACACTCCGTTCCTTTACGCCGAATCGAGGCATTGCTTGCTGATTGGTGGAACTTAACGCCGCGCATTGCCTTGTTACCAAACACAGGAAAGGAAAATACTAAACTTTTACATTTCCTGGAGTGGGAATCAAACCCACAACCGACTTTCCTAAATATATACCGGCTTACCTAATTAAAGTATCCACTCCATTGCTTTATAGTGTAACACAAAACACACAAACATACAAACAGTGAGAGATAACTCTGAACTAAATCAATACCCAATACTTAAGCTTCGTTCAAGTTTGATTTAAACTTGTTCTTGTTACGAACAAACAACTTCATTAATTGTTCAATGAATAGCTGATTTATTCACACCACTAATTGTGTTTTATAATTGCTTTGGATTATTGTTAAAAGATAAATTATTTAAAGCGTGCAAGCGGGCACAAGCGTGCGACTATAAAGGCGACAGGTTGTGGATTCGATTCCCATTCCAGGAAATGGAATTTTTCATTTCCTGGGTTTGGCAACAAGGCAAACGTGCGGCGTTGAATTCCACTCAGCAAGCAATGCCTCAATTCGGCGGAAAGTGGGGAACGGAGTGTCTTAACACTAGGTTCCCTCTGCCTACTCTGCTATGTGTGGGATACAGCGTGACGCTATGTATGTATGTTTTTTAAACGATTTTCGAAAAGGAGGAAGTTCTCAATTCAACAGTATTTTTTATGTGTGTTATTGAATAGTCTTTTACTGGTTGAACCATGATGATTTTGATGATTCTTGTTTTATTATGATAGCCATATTTCTGATGAATCTCATTTAAATTTAGTTATCCTTTTTATTCAGTTAGATTTCTTTTTTGGTGAAACCTTAATTATATTATTTTATTATAAGCGATTATGTTCAAGTAAAAAGAAGAGAGTTTCACTAAATTAGATAAATGTTACTCTGACTATTGGCGTAGAGTTGAGAGACTTAACATTTATTAAAAATATATACAATGAGTTGTCGCCCATAAGATTTTATATAATTTCCATTGTTTCCCATTCCCGAAGAAATTTCCGGAAATCCTAAATCTCTTTAATTAGTCAGTCAATGAAACGAAACAGTTTTATATACATAATACAATATATTAATTTACCTTATTATTAAAATTCACAAGTATAGACGAAATAGGCTGTAGCACAGATACAGGAGGTACCGCGTTCGAATCCTTTTTGTACCAAGTGTCCAGCAAAATGACGTCGACTCCACCAGCGACTAGCTCGTCTCTTAGCATTTGTAGTTCAGATGAAAGAACGTAAGTAGGGATTGGTCTGGAAATATTAGATTTTTTTATCATATAAGTATATCATAGCAAGGTATCCAGAGAAATTCTAGTGTCAATTCACTATGCTCTCCGCTCTTTGCTTGAATTGGAAATATTACTAGCAAAGTGATGGAACTGAACACCACGAGTTGTCTTAAATTTATTTGTGTTATATATTTGCTATAGTAGGAAATATAAATACCTATATTATTTTATTTATTTTAGTTATTTATTTATTTATACTTTATTATAAATAAAGAATATGAATTACATTAGTACAGTGTAAAGGTACAATGGCGGCCTTATTACAAAATTAATCTCTTCCAGGCAACCAACAGTAATGGACATACTAAATAGAATATAACATAAGAGAGTGCAGATATCTGCGTAATATATATAATATTTATTTCTAGCTGTATATTATTTAGTCTTGCGTTGTGGCGCTGTTGGCTGTACCTGATTGTACACACTGTAACTGTGGATTCGATCCCCATAGAGGAAGTAATATTTAAATTGTAATATTTCCGTTTGTTCGGTCTTAGAAAGATACTTGTCTAGTTAGGTTAGTGAGCATGAAGTGTCTAATTTCGGATTCTATTTTCCCAAAATAAAAAATAAACTACATACAAAGACGTATACAAATATACTTAAATCTATATATCTATATCTATATATATATATAATAAAAGAGTAGAAAAGTCAATTCTGTACATGAAAAATTTTAGAAAAATATCAATTGGGTACGTTAATATATCGTTAATAGAAGCGAAAAAACCAATCAGTAGAATTTTTGTCTGTCTGTCTGTCTGTCTATCTGTCTGTCTGTCTGTCTGTCTGTCTGTCTGTCTGTCTGTCTGTCTGTCTGTCTGTCTGTCTGTCTGTCTGTCTGTCTATCTGTCTGTCTGTCTGTCTGTCTGTCTGTCTGTCTGTCTGTCTGTCTGTCTGTCTGTCTGTCTGTACATTTGAACGCGCATCACGCAAAAACTACTGGACAGAAATGAATGAATTTTGGCATGGTAATAGCTTAGAGTCTGGAGGTACATATAGGATAGTTTTTATCCCGATATTCGACGTAGTTTTCATGGAAACATTGAAAAACCTACATAGACAAATTACTTTATAGGCCGATAAGTACAGGACAGAAATGGATGATTTTTTGCACAGCAACAGCTTAAAGTCTGGAGGTACATATAGGATAGTCTTTATCCTGTCATTCGATTTAGTTTTCATGAAAAAAAACAAAAAACCTACAAAGACAAGTTACTTTATATGCCGATAATTACTAAATAGAAATTAATAATTTTTTGCGTGGGTATAGCTTAGAACCTGGAGCAACTTATAGGATGCTTTTGAATTGATAGTCAATGTAGTTTTCGTTGAAAAAATAAATAGCTGACACCCTCAAATTACGTCAATTACTCGCATACTTTCTTTCTAATTACACTAAGTAATATGAATAATAGATATAAAAATATTAAAAAAAAATGAAAAAGAGAACAAGAAATATACATTTATTTAATCAGAATCATATAATCGATTTTCGATATGAACAGTAATAGGTATGAACGCATAATAAGTAATATAATAATTTTATATTTGTTTTCAATATTTTCATGATTATTTAAGAGAAATTTTTAATATAGTATAATAAAAATAATTTAATTTCTTACACAATGGAATTATTATCTATTGGCAACATGATAATTTATTTTATCATTATTATGAGGGTAATAGAAAGTTTTAGTTGACGGAATATATTTTGTTAAGAAAATCTTTTATGGTAATAAATTCTAATTGTAAGAAGTTAATACTGTGTTAATTTAGTTATTTGTGGGAAAGTGTTATCATAAAGTAAGAGACAACATGACACAGGTAACGTAAAGTAAGTTCTATTTGTAAAGATAATAACAATTATCCTATTCTGATTATTAATGTAAAAGTTAGGAAACTTAAATGTTTAGACGATATTTGTTACTCTAAAACTTAGGAGTGTAATTTAGAAGATTTTATATGCGCGAATCGGACTTATATGCATGTTATATTCATGTAAGGCTACAGAATAATCTAATAGGAAAAAATAAAAAACAGTCAAATTATATTGATTACAAAATTGCAAGTAAAACCAATTTTTTTTTTCAATTATAATTTATATTCGAGAAAAAAATTAGTAACAATACCGCTACATAAAAAAAAATTACAAAGCGTGCAAATTTTTTTACGTGGAAATGAAACCCGCGCCTGGTGTTGTATGCACTTAGAAATATCAAAATATTTAATAAACAGCATTCTCTCTTGTCAAATGATTGTTCATAGAAATAATCTTTAAAATAAATTTTTTTTCAATTTTTTACCGAGATGCTAACAACAAAAATAAGTTATAACAAGTGTATAAAAATTTCGACATGGTTGATTAAGAACCTATGTCTTAGCGGTCATAGTGCTTGGACGAGACTGTCACTGGTCTTGCTGCGTTCAATTTTTTATACCTTTTCGAAAAATGGTTTTCTATTCCTAAGTATGTGATTAACACTTTAATAATATTAAAAATACCATTAGTACAGTAAATAGTAGTTGTGATCATCGTGACGCAGTGAGATAGGCTCTTTCCGTCTACTAATTAATACCTAATTATACTTCTAATATTAAACATATAAACATTTGGATATTTATATATTAGAATATTCAGACTCAATAATTGGAAAAAGGTAAGTAATTATAAAAAGGTAAGGTGTAACCAGAAAGATTTGGTGAGGCAAGGCGAATATTTAGTAGTAAAAATTAAATACGGTAGTACTTAACATGAAAATAAATGAAAAATGTTATCCCATGTTGAGCGCGAACGAAGTCGCGGGCACCACTAGTTTCTAATAAAATAACAAATAAATAGAAAACCATACCTGTATCCATATTTCTGACCCAAGAAAACAACAAAATTGGGGCCCATGGACAGTCGCTGGCAATTCTTAATCTCTCGCATACATAATTCTGTGGTCATGTGATCGTCGGTTGCTTCATCTCTGACACCCCATCGCATGTCTACCACCTAAAATATAGCTTCACGGTAGTTTAATTTGGGAAAATATTTATTTAAAATATTATAATTTTCTGGCTAGACAAATTTACCAGCTAAAATAAAATAGCTTCATACTTATTCCGGTAAGCCGGTAAGAAAATTTATGTCACAACACTTTGTTCTCTCTTGACCGCCTCGCTTTGTGCACACAGAAATGAAGAATGGAGAACATACTGATTTGAAAGATGATGGGAGATGATGATGAGGGTTACATACTAACTTTCGTAGAAATTTCGGGAATCCTCTTATGGTGTTTCTCTACACTCTCTACGGTAACCTACGTACAAGCTAAATTTATTTTTTCTACAGCCAGCAGTTTTGGCTGAACGTTATCTTCTATTCACTACGTAACGAAATAGTTTTCCATTTTTATTATCTTTTTTTATATCCGACCCGAAATTAAGAGACGACGATTTGAATGATAAAAGTCATTCGTACTATATCTAACTAAAATAACAAAGAATTAGAAATATTCCTCAAAATCTGAAAGGAAACCTAAAATTTATATTAAAAAGGCTAAAGTATAAATCATTTCTAGATCGTTCCAATTCGTAAAGTATTATTAGAAGTTCTTATTCATTGTTTAATTGTCTGAGCCATGTTTTCTATTACAATATTGTACTATTTCTGACCAAACGCAGCGTTGGATTTGTAAACATTTTAAGCTCAGTTCATATAGACGTTATAGCGATTACAGATAAAAGTTTAAACTTTTTTGTGGTTATCCTGACTTAGTTACCAAGTACATATGGCTAACAGATTGCAATGGTTGTGGACTCTTATACCGCTAAGGGGCATATTTATTTTATACGAAATAATAAAAAATACAGAAAATCCTTATTTCCTTCCTTTCATTTTGGCAAACTTTTACATTTATAGTATTATTAGGATATAGCTATTTACATTGTCTGCTTACACAATGCGCGGCGTTGGGTTCCGCTGTTAAAAATAACCAGTATGCAAAATGGGATTGGAAGGTGGAAAAAGCTAACTCTGCTAGCAATGCTTGTCATTGTTGAATTACTTTTTTTTCTGGAAAAAGCATCCTTTCAAATTTTAATCGTTTCGTAGGACTGACAACACTGCAGTTGTCAATTCTTAAATCAATAGTTCTTACAAAAAAATAATATTTTGATTTGTTAACTAAGAAGTTGGTATAATATTTACAAAAAATAATTATATCGCTTTGTCAGAAAAGCCAAAATGGACGACCATAAAGAAAAAAAATAGTAATTTTATTTATATGACAATAAATAAGATGAGATCGTAGCGCAGTGGGATAACGTCTGACTTTAAACACAATGGTTGCGGGTACGAGCTTTATTCAGGGGCTTACATTTTTTTTAATAACGTTGATTTTGGTGCAAATCAACATAACTTAACACATAAAGATTCGAATTCAAACAAAAGGCAGAAAAAGGAGTTTCTTGACACTAGGTTCTTTTTACCTACCTGCGGTAGGTATGCGGGATAAAGCGTGAAGCTATAAAAAATATTAAAAAGCTCCCTCAAGCAATGTGTACATTCCTTACAATAACCAACAATTCCCAGTTGCGGGTTTATTTCTGTCGGCGGAAGCTTGCCCACGTGCTGTACTAAACTAAACTAAACTAAGCGTATATACTATTCAATACCGCTTGTAATACGAGTACCAGTATGAAACTATAACGAAATTCCTACTGTAATATTAATAGAATGTTCCAAAGCACTTTTTCTTTAAAGTAAACTTTGTGCTATTTTTGTAATTTTAATATAAACTTGTGGTTAAATTACATAAAATATTAGGTAAATTAAGGAATATATGTTATTCTGATGGAGCTATATCATTGTAAAGTTTCATCTGGGTATGTTCAGTATTTTTTGAGTGAAAGAATAATAAACATCCGTTCTTATAAACTAATGCATTTTGAATTTTCAATTTTTCGAACGATTCTTGGGTTCCATAATTCAATGGAAGCGATTTATTACCAGTTTTGATTTTTTAATCTACTTCAAAAAAGGAGGAGGGTCTCAACTCTATACTCTATTTTTTTGAGCGTACTACCGCAATATAAACAATATTTTTACTAGGTGAATTAATTTTGATGATTATTTTTCTATATAATAGCTAATGCTCTTGATGTGGTCCCATTTAATTTAATTTCATTAAGATTGGACGAGTAGTTTTTGAGTTATTCGTAATAATGTTACTTTTTATTGCATTTTATTTGAAGTAGTTTTTCTTATATTAAAATATTATTCTATTTTGCATACACAAAATTGGTAAAGGCAAAAAACTAATTAAACGTCAGCTACACTAAAATATAGTGCTAGAAGCAGATAATAATCGTTATATAATGGAAAAACTTGACAACTTTTTTTAGCGTCACAGACAGAGGGAGCCAAAGAATTGTTAGTGTTAAGACACTCTATTCTCTGTTAACATTTCCGTTCCCTACTTTCCGCCGGATGGAGGCATTATGTGCTGAGTGGCGGAACTCAACGCCGCGCTTTGCCTTGTTATACAAAATATTTATGAATTATAGCCTGTAATATGTATAACCTACATTATTTTAAGGTTTCATCAAACCCGTTCAGTAGCTTCTACATTACAAAGTAACAAACATCCATCCTTTTAAACTTTCGCATTTATAATATCAATAGGATTTCGTCAGAAAGTTATATAAATATTTATTCGTTCACAATTCCCGAAACCCACACTTTGTTGTTCAACAGATCGATGTCTTTAAAGTCCCTTTGCATTTCCTTGGAAAAATCTCGGATTCATTGAGGATTATTATGAGAGACAAATCAAACGAATTTAAGGGGAAGCTTCTTATATAATAATTTTATAAAAAAAATATTATACGTTTTACTTTATTATGCATAGCAGGTTAGGAAGTAGGAAACTAGTGTACAGACACTTCGTTCGCCACTTTTCGAGACAAGTTCCATGTTACGTTGTGGAACTCAACGCCGCGTTTTGTCTTCCTAGAATAGAGAAATGAAAATAATTAAAATATAATAATTCTCTGGGTTGATACTGAACCCACAGCTTTGATTCCTACTCGGGGATAATATTTATTTCCACTTAATACACATGCTAAATGTTTTTCATCGATGCGCGTCGCGATTGACAAAATTATATAAATAATCGCTTTCTAACTGGATATTTAAAATATATTATAAAAAATAATACATTTTTTATATTTTTTTATAATCTTCGTTCTTGGAAACCAAAAAGCGAGCAGAGACCAAAGCATCTTGGTGTAAGAAATTAATTTTATGGTCCATAATATCGTTTTAGAACTTTTGAATGGAAAAGAGACAAAATGTAGTGTTGTGGATTCGATATTCTTGATTTTAAATTACTTTCTGTTTAAATTACTTTCGTTTTTCCGGTCTGGTAAACAAATAAAGCTTGGAGTTTAGATACACCACTAAATACACAATGTATCGATTTCGTTCGTAGTTTATGAGTTATTGGTATTAATTGTAATTTTTGTGTATTTTCTTTGAAATCAGTTTTCTTGATTTTTTTAAAACCTTAATTATTTTTCATAATGCATAAATGAAACTGACTTCCCCTTAAGTAAATCGAAGGATTTAGAGAGTGGAAGCGGAAGATATAAATTTTTATAGATATCTTAAGACGATCACTTGAATTCGAGGAATAGCAATATCTTTGCAAATAATAACATTGTATTTTATCTATTTTCTATAAAAGTTTTTTATAGTTTTTCAACTCTATAATATTCACTTACGCATAAAACTCAAATCTTAAACTCAAGCTCATTCTATAACACATAAATTTTGTGTTTCTGAGTTTCAAATTCATTACTTTTAATATATAGCAGGGTAGTCAGGGTGTCTAGACGCCCGTATTCGTAAAATTACATAGAATGTGTTGAGTGGAGGAACTCAACGCCGCACTTTGTGCTACCATTATAAGGAAACGAAAAAAATTTTAAATTATAAAAATAGATATATTCCCCTTATTTTATTTTTTGTTATTATTATGGTAAAATACTACAAATATATTGGCCTATTTAGTTTCAATTCTTTTATTATATTTTCATGACTCAAAACTAGAGAGAACGAGAGAACTTTTATGATAAAAATTATATATAATTATTCCCTCCATAAGGAATCATAACCATAAATAAACAATAGCAGTTTTAATTTAATAAAACCTATTATTTAAGAATTTTCCACGGAACGAGGCAAAGGAAGGCAGAAGTTTTAAGGAAGGTAATTTGGAACAGATAAATATGCCAGTGGGTTCTCTTTCTCTCACGCGTTAAATACAAATACTCATATAAAGAAAGTTTTTTTAATAGCAAATTATTCAATTACTTTAAATTAACTTAAAAAATATTTGCGTTTCAGACATATTAAATAATAATAAACTAGCTTTCCGCCCGCGGCTTTGCCCGCGTGAAATTCGGTTATATCGCGCGATATGATAAGGAGTATCCTATAGTCTTTCCCAAGGTCTAGACTATTTGTCAAAATTGGTTAAGTTTATGTGTCAAAGTTATAAACAGTTAAACAATCTTACATGATTTTATGTTTGACAATAAGGAACTTCCATACAAACTTTCATCCCCCATTTCAACCCCTCTATCATTTTTTTTTCGAGATAAAAAGTATTCTATGTCCTTTCCCAAGTTTAGTTCTATCTTCATACCGAATTTCATCAAAATCGGTTCAGTGGTTTAGACGTGAAAGCGTAACAGACAGACAGACAGACAGACAGACAGAGTTACTTTCGCATTTATAATATTAGTAAGGATGTCAAAGCATGGTAGTGTGTGTAACATTTATTTTATTAATTTAATATACTTTTTATGCATAATTAAAAAAATATTAGCATTCTGCACTCTTTCGCTATTTAAACTATAAGTGTGCCAAGTTTCATGCTCCTCCGTCCTCGTATTTTTCATAAAAAGGGATCGAATGTTTTTGCTTCACGTATTTATATATAGATTATTGGTAGAGCTTAAAGTTTCATTGGAAACACATATTCCTAAAGATCATAATTGCAAATTTAACAAGTACTTCGGAGTTACCAACGAGTTACCAATAAGTTTAGATGTAAGCAGTTGAACTTGGAGCGAGAGCAATTACAGCGAAATCTCTGTAATCTACTCATAATTCCGGCCTTTCTAGAACTATCATCTGTTCATTTCTATAAGGCATTTCGAAAACTTAAGAAATAAAAAGAAGAAAAAAGCTCTTACTATGGTTTCATCGATTAATTAATGATAATCTTTATATATAATACAAGGCTTGCTTTGCGGAGTGACTGAATAGGAATATACAACTTAAATAGACAGCGTGGCCATAGAAAGCTGAAATTTGGCATGTATTGCATGATTTCTCGAAATTACTGCGTGCGAAAATGGGATAAAACGGAATTTAATAGTCCACTCAAAGGAAATGGCGGCATACAACTAGTTAATAATAAACTAAGGCGAATATTTGGCAATTGTTTCATTAAAAACTTACTTGAAACTCCAAGCCATGTTTTTCACGACAGTAGTCCTTTATTCGTGGATAGCATTTCGCCATCAGTGTATTTCTTTCCATTGTAGTATCTGTAATATAAGGTATAGTTTAAATATTATAATACTCTACTTATCTATTATGACCAAATTACACAAAATCTTTATAAATTGTAGCCTATGTGTTATTCTAACATACACTGTAAAGTTTTTGTGTGAGAGAGTAACTAACATCCATCTATCCAAAAAATCGCATTTATTAGGATTAGGTAAATACTAAACAAATCCTACCCTAATAATTATAATAATAGCCTACCCTGCTATATGCGGGATGCAGCGCGAAGTTTAAAAAAAAAAAAAAATAAGTACTATTTTTTCGTTAACTTTATAATCTTTAGGTAGTTAAATTTCGTAAAAATCTTGGTACGAAACAAAGACGTATTAATAATAAATTTAATTAAAAAAATAGCACTAAAAAGAATATACATAGAATTATATATATCTATATATCCTATATATCCTTTTTCCTGAAGGCTTTAGGACGGGATATATAGATACGAGTATACCGACGTAAAGTCGAGTTTCGGCAAACCGAAAACGAAAAAAAAATACATAGAATTATTTTCTTATTACGTTGATCGTGGTAAGGATCGTTAGTAAGGACAACTCGGACGTCAAGAAGTGGCTCAAAATTATATTGCAAGATTTTCAAGCAATGATTGATAGATAATAATGGGTTCGATTCACATTTAGGAAAATGATTATAATTATTGTAAATAAAAGTGGGGAACGGAATTGTTGAAAGATAATGGAGTGTCTTAACACTAGGTTCTTTGGTTCCATCTGCCTACCCTGCTATATGCGGGATACAGCGTGAAGTTAAAAAAAAAATATAATTATTTACTTACTTAGCTTCACGCAGAGGAGATCTAGTGTTAAGAGAATCCGTTCCCTATTTTCCGTCGAATCGAGTCATTGCGTGCTGAGTGGCGAACTTAGCGCCGCGCTTTGCCATGTTACCAAATTCTCATCATGAGAATCGAACCCACTACCACCCACCTGTTGCGTTTACAGTCGCACGCTTGTGCCTGTGCGCCATGATAGGAAAATGATTATAGTTAAATTATTATCTATTCCCCGTTCTAGTAAAAAAAAGCGTTGTGTTCAGTTTTACCACTCAACACCCAGTGTCTTGAATCCTGGTGATAAGTGAAGAACGGAGTGTCTTAATTACTGTTAGTGCCACTAAGTTCTCTCTGTTTATTCTATTATGTGGCATATATATAGGCAGGGAAATCTAATATGAGTGTTAAAAATCGTAAAGAAATTTCAACCAGGCATCCGAATATATACCGTAATTGGGTAAAGCGTTCCGAACAGGTCTCAGGAGGCAGTTTCAAATGTTACATCCAAATTTTTGTACAGATTTTCAGCATTTATCATAATATATTTTCTTGATTTATATTTTTAGTACTTTTTTATTATTATTAACTGATTAAAAAAAGAGAGGAGGTTATCAGTTCGATTGTTTTTTATGTGTGTTTTGCATAAGTTTTTATTGAGTGAACCAATTTTGATGATTTTTTATGTATGATAGCTAGTTTTTTTTTTTTTTTTTTTTTTTTTATTGATAACGGAGAGCAAACGAGCAGAAGGACCACCTGATGGTAAGTGGTTACCTTCGCCCATAGACATCTACAACACCGGAGATGTTGTAGATGCGTTGCCAACCTAGAGGATACTGATGGAAGGGGACAATGTAGTAGTCCACTATCAGAACCACCACATTTTGGGGAAAGGATGGGTGGGAAAGGGGAAAATCTGGCTTACATGCCATCGAACCGGAACACATCATTAGATATTTGGCGGTTCGCCTTTGACATGATAGTGGTCGCGAGCCAGTCGGAGGACGAACCTCCTACCACCTAACTAGTAACTAGTTCTTCTGATGTTTTCAGTTATTCGTAATTATTGTAGTTTTAGTGCATTTTCTTTGAAGTCCTTTGTTAAAATTTTAATTATTTTAATATGAATAGACAGTAAGTTATAAGACTCTAATAAAATCATATTATATAGTTATATTAATTATATATTGGTTATATTTGTTATATTATATAAATTTTTAAATTTATATGTATGTATATGTATGTATGTATATATATATATATATATATATATATATATATATATATATATATATATGTGTGTGTGTGTTTTTATATATATATTTAAACTAGGTTACATTAATGTTTGTTTTAATTGTTGGTATAATTGTTTATTGTACGGATCTGTCATCCCGCTATATGTTTCTTTCATCCACATCTAAGGGTTGGCTGGAAGATATCTCTTATAGAGATAAGTCCACCGTTACTAACTTCTACTCTGTAACATTATGTTGTTTGTATTTTTCAAGTGCAATAAAGAATATTAATAATAAAGAATATTAATAAAATAAAATATTTACAAATGAGGAACTCTCCGTCAGTCAGAGGTCATCTTGGCGCAGATAGTGTCTGAATAATCGCGATTGATTATGGTTTCAATTTCTACCAGCGGGAATGAATATATTTAAATTATTCGTTTAGTATTATTCTATAATTTAAAACATACGATCTCGATTTCGTAATAAATGGGGAACGGAGTTTTAGCACTAGATTCCCTTTGCCTACCTTGCTATATGTGAGATAAAGCGTGAAGCTATGTATGTATGATTACCAATATCATGTAATTTAGTAAAATGCATTAGAATTCTAATTTAATCTATATAATGCAAAACTGACCACTCAACTAAAGTGGCACTAACTATGATATTCATTGGTCTCCCATGGGTTTACTACAAGTGGATAACTAAAAGGTTTCTTTTTATCAAATTTACTTCGTTCACGCTATCTTTTGCAAAGAAAAACCAGAACATAGTAAGTAATTGAGATATTTTTAAATTAATGTATGCTTTATATGATTGTTATATATCATCGTGGTACACTGAAACGCTTGACTGTAAGAGCGATTGATTTTGGGTTCGATTCCCCACTTAGGGTATTGTTTATATCGGGCGGAAATTGAAGAAAGAAGTGTCTTAATTATTATTAATTTTAATAATCTTTTCTTTTAGCTTCATGCTGTATCCCGCAAATAGCAGGGTAAGCAGAGAGAACCTAAGACCCTAGTGTTAAACACTCCGTTCTCTTTCAACAATTCCGTTCCCCACTTTCCACCGAATTTGAAGCATCGCGTCCTGAGTGGCGGAACTCAATGCTCAACTCAACAATGAAGTTGATTGTTTTTTATTCTACAAACGTAAGAAGCTTGCAGTATAATTTAAGCTATAGTCATATTTTCAAAGTAATGCATTGCAGTACCTTATAAATATAACACATTTAGTTTATTACGTGATAAAAAGTTGCTTCGTTGTGATATATTAGTTATTAACACGCGATTTTGTTAGTTATATTTTAAACGAAAAGTAACGAAACAATTAATTGTAGTAAAATATTTAAAAAAAGCGGCAGTTGTGGTGGTAGGGGGAGACTTCGGTTGTCCTTCGAGAACACAGTATCAATGATACTGGAGGGAGGTCATGTAAAAAGTATGAGGACCCCCCGGAGGGCATGCATGAAGAGGTTAAAGGCTATGGACGACGCGAAAGAGTTATGTAGGAACCGTAGCGTTTGGAGCTCCGGAACTCTGACTACTCCGCTAGGGACAAATAGGGAGTAGGTTCTCAATTTGACTGATTTTTTTTAATGTGTTACTATATAGCTGTTCTTTTTTTATGTCTGTTTTCTTTTCTTGTTAAAATCTGTAATAAAATCTAAAATAAATATATATAAAATAGATCACAGAAATTAGCGTTGAACGACGAACTATAATTACTAGAGTTCGCGTTGACGTGTTAACAACGCGTTATCTATCAATGAAAATGTCACTTTATATAAACATGCATGTCAAACCATGGTAACATTTATTTTATTCATTTAATATATTTTTTATGCATTATTTTAAAAAGATATTACCATTGTGCACTCCTTCGCTATATAAACTATAAGTGTACCAATTTTCATTCTCCTCCGTCCACATAATTTTCGTAAAAAATGATCCAAAGTTTTCCTTCACGTAATATATAGATGACAAATAACTCAAAAACTACAAGTCAGATCTTAACTTAATTTAAATAGTACCATATTAGATACACTAGCTGTTATATAAAAAAACAATCATCAAAATTGGTTCGCCCAGTAAAAAAATATAGCCGAATTGAGATCTCCTTTTTTGGAAGCTGGTCAAAAATCATAGCAAATTAACCGGCACTGGCAGGTTTGCGGTGTCCCGCACTACAGCTGCGTTTGATTCACCGTATTACAATATTTTGGTGTTAATACCGCTTTCTATTACCGCTAATTAGTTATTATTTTATAACTTTTACCATCGTGGCGCAGTGGTACAGTATCTCACTGTAAACGTGACTGGTTGTGGATTCCGTTCTCCGCAATAAGTGCTTTAATACAAAATGTAGTATGAGGTTCTTTTCTAGGTTTCTTCTTGTATAATAAATGCAATGAAAACCATAATATACACCCCTTAAATATATAATTATGTGGAAACTGAAAAACAACTACATTACTGCACACAGACATCTAATACGTCGTCACACAACACAAAACACACACGCACACGCATACGCACATACACATGACTTGCTTCTCCAATATATTTAATTAATTCTATAAAGTGTTAATTATCAAGGACTGCTTATTATGATATAGTGATCTATGGGGCCTGGACCTGGCGGCATGAAATAAAGGGAATCCTTGTTCAGGCGTCAGTCTTTGTTCCAATAAATTATTTAGTTACTTTGCAATTTGCAATTGTAAGTTAAGAAATAATTGTTATTGAGAAGAAATAAATAAATTCTAATAATAATAATTATTATTACGTTATTTCTGTCTATGCTATGGGGAAAAAAATGAAACTGAAAACAAAAGCTTCCTTAGCTTATTTCCTGTTTGAAGATGTTAATGAGTGTGAAAGAGGTGAAATAAGTATGCAGGGACCGTAGCGTTTGGCGCTACGTTGTCTCTAACTACCCTGCTAGAGAAAAAAAACTTAAGTTCTAATTAATTATATTTCTCTATGGGCTGGAAGTTGAAAACGTAGTTTTTTAACACTGTGGTCTCTTTGAGAGCCGCTGGTAGCTTCGTTACGACTGACAATACTGACATCTTTATGTTAACTGACGATTAGAAATATTTAGTGCCTATTTGAACAAAAATCTTTTAATTTTAAGACGAATAACTTACGTATAATATGAATCATATATGTAACATGATGATTCAGTGTCATTCTTAGTCTGGCATCGTAATAGTAATATGATACTGTCGGTCTGCTGGCTCTCTTGTAGTATCAAGCGAGTTAATATATTTATTAAAAAAATTATTATAACTAGTGTCCCCCTAAATACGTTTGGTTTGGTTCTTATCATATGGCGTGTCGAGCGTGCCAGTTGAGCACTAATCATTTCGCCAATGTCACGTATATTTAGTATTATAATAGCGATCATTGCTTTTCTATTCGTTCTTTGAATATAAGAAATAAAAGATAGCCGCCGCTACAAAATGGCGTGTCCGCTATCTTGTAGCGGCGATTATCCTCCCTAAATACGTTATTAACGCATTGCGTAGTGACGTATATGTCACTTTATATAAACATGGATGTCAAATCATGGTAGTGTGTGTAACAATTATTGCATTCTGCACTCCTTCTCTATATAAACTATGAGTGTACCAAATTTCATGCTCCTCCGTTCGCGTAATTTTCGTAAAAATGGATCTAAAATTTTTCCTTCACGTATTTATATATAGATTTTAACATATATGCTTAACCGAATAAACCTTTTTGAAAATATTATAACAAACTTACTAACTTCTTATCAAAATATTGAATTAGGTTTCTATTGTTTTACATTTCACATTGTTTCATAATATTTAATTAGCTTAAAGCGTTTCAATGGTCATTTTCAAATATACTACATACTCGCTAGTTTGAAATGAAAAAAAAGCAGGTTCACTCTTTATCCCGCATAGCAGGGTAGCCAGAAGGAACGTAGTGTCGAGACACTCCGTTATCCTCTTTCCACCCGAAAAATGTCGTACTTAAAAATAAATTATTGTGTTATAGGTATAGGGCCATCGCGACGGTAGAGTTTCCAATTCGCATGAAATATATTTATATTAGTTCATTTACCTTAGTCTGGTAAGACAAAGCAGAGCGTTATATATCCATAGATAGTACCTCAAATTTAAAGGATAGGTGTAGAACGGAGTGTCTTAACACTAGGATCTCTATTATGCGTTAAAAGCGAAAAGCTTGAAGTTGTAGTTTATAAAATATATTTACTAAATAAAATATCAGAAACTAACATTAATTAAAAATATCGTTATAAAATTTGTATTAACACACTTTTTACAGGTGAAAGATGGCATCCACCCAAACTCATTAGATATGCGAAAGCTTGCCAAGAACTTTTATTATTTACGGTAACAAAGATTTACAAGAGATAGTAGCATAATTTAAAGCTTACTATAAAGTATATGGTACGAGGAAAGAATATTATATTTTTTTGTATTGTATGTCTGGATTTCGGGGGGGAAGCGGAGAGCGGAGTGTCTCAACACTAGGTTCACTTTATCCATGCGGGATAAAGTGTGAAGCTGCGTTTTTGTATTGCAGTCAGTTTAAAAATATTGATTCTCCTAATACTTATATTTGTAATTTAGTACACACAAGCTTTATCCTGCGACTTGGGTTGCGAAAGTTTAAAGCCTAAAATCTTGTTTTTTCCATTCATGTATAGTAGATATTTAGAGAAATTCTCTTTAAGTGTTCCCCTATACTACTCAAGGAACCTACATGCCAAATTTCAGCCTTCTATGTCATGTAATTTTGCCTGTACATTGACTGTCAATCACTCAGTAAAGTAGGCGTTTTATGTACAAAAATATTTATTATTTCTAAACATACATACGTTAAAACATTAATTCTCACCTGTGAATGTGGAACTGGTAAAGATTCTCACGATCTTCGAGCTGACTGGTGGCAAGGACTTCAAGGAGCCACCGAATATCAGGTCCACTGTTCTGTCGTCCATGATTACGGCTTATCTGTTGAAATATTAAAAAATAAATAAATAACAAGCCCTTTCTTTCTGAACATAATTATAGACAAAAGATCAGATATTCCATCAAACACATACATATTATTATTGTCGTGGCCCAGTGGCACAAGCGTGTGATTGTAAACGCGACAGGTTGTGGGTTCGATTCCCACTCCAGGAAATGGAATTTTTCATTTCCTGGGTTTGGTAACAAGGCAAAGCGCGTCGTTGAGTTCCGCCACTCAGCACGCAATGCCTCAATTTGGCAGAAAGTGAGGAACGGAAATGTTAAAAGAGAATGGAGTGTCTTAACACTAGATTCTCTGGTTCCCTCTGCCTACTCCGCTACAATATGTTAAGCTGCCAGAAATATATTTATTATAAAATTAAATAAAAGGACTATATTTTCTAATTTTTTATTGCTACTATTTGTTTACTTTAGGCTTTAAAGCGCATTTCAAGAGTGACCGTTCAAGAGAACCAGGTTTAAATCGATTGTGGGTTTGATTCCCGCACAGAAAAGAGAAAAATAAATATATTAATAATATTGTCATTTCGCCGGTCTCATAAGACGCGCAGCGTTGAACTCCACAACTTAACACGCAATAATTCGAATTCCACTTTGCGAGCAAGAGACCCAGGTTCAAATCGTGATACATTAAAAACTTCTACCACAATATATTTACTTTGGATCGATACAAACAGCATAGGTTAATTAGAAAATGACCTATTACAAATTGCGTTTAATCACGACACCCGACCAATTACACTAAAACGTTGCTTATCAAATTTATAGACAAAAGCTATCACGTTGTCCGTGAAATACCTGAGCCGAAAATATTATCGGTTAATTGAATCACTATGAGTCTCTATGTATGTATTTTACTGCTTAAACGACTTCAAAAAGGTTCTCAATTTGAGTTTTTTGGTGGTAGGAGGTTCTTTTGGTGGTAGGAGGTTCGTCCTCCGTCTGGCTCGCGACCACTATCATGTCAAAGACGAACCGCCAAATATCTTATGATGTGTTCCGGTTCGATGGCATGTAAGCCAGGTTTTCCCCTTTCCCACCCATCCTTTCCCCAAAATGTGGTGGTTCCGATAGCGGACTACTACATTATCCTCCCTTTCCATCTGTATCCTCTAGGTTGGTAACGCATCTAGTACATCTCTTGTGTTGTAGATGTTCATGGGCGTAGGTAACCACTTACCATCAGGCGGTCCTTCTGCTCGTTTGCCATCCGGTATCCATAAAAAAAAAAAAAAAAGAGTATATTTTTACGTGTACTAGTATGTATATGTCACGTTATATAAACATGGATGTCAAACCATGGTAGTGTGTGTAACATTTATTTTATTAATTTAATATACTTTTTATGCATTACTCAAAAAAAATATTAGCATTATGCACTCCTCTATATAAACTACAAGTGTGCCAAGTTTCATGTTCCTCCGTCCGCGTAGTTTTCATAAAAAGGGATCCAAAGGCTTTGCTTCCGGTATTTATATATCTATATCTAGTAATCTATTATTGCATAACTCTTACTGGGTGAACGAATTTTGGTGATTCTTTCTTATATGATAGCCTTCTAATGTAAATGTAGCCAACATTTAATTTTAGTTAAAATTTGACATTCCACATTTCCTCGCTCTGGTAACAAGGCAAAATGCAGCGTTGAGTTTCACCACTCATTATTTAATGCCTCAATTCGGCGGAAAGTGGGGAACGGAAATGTTAAAAGAGAACGGAATGTCTTAACATTATGTTAGGTTCTCTGATTGCTTCTGCGTACCCTGCCTTGCGCGGGATAAATAGTGAAAGTGAAAAAAGGGCAAATTTACAGATAAAACTTGAACTTAAAAATACCTGCTCTGAAACGCATGCTCATTTGAATTATCAATATATTCACGCTCGGCACCCGTATCACAAAATATATTGATATAGAAAAAATGATACAGGTCAAAGTAAAAAAGTATGTAAAAAAATCTACGAACCTAATGCTACAGCACTTCGATGGGCTGCAAAAAAAACCTTTTAAAAAATATTAATCAAATTTCCTTTCTATATTGGCATTCGTTACTCACATAGATATAAAAAATCGTTAAATAATAATCTTGATACAAGCATAACAAAATGATTGATGAAAATTATAAAATTTTTAAACTAATTAATAATATTAGTAATAAACTAACCAACTTTTTTTACTTTTTAGTTCAATTAGCTATGAAAGCCTGGTTTTTAATTTTAAAAAAGTAGCTTCCCGCTGTATCCCGCGTAGCAGGGTAGTCAGGGAAGACCCAATTTCTTACCAGAGTGGGGAAAAGAAAATTATTTTAATACCGATAACCAATTACTATCATCAGTGGGACAGCGTGTCCCACTGTGCTACAACGACCTTAATTTTTTAATATATTATTTATTTTTAATATATTTTTTTGCAATAAGAATTGGACCCCACAACCCATCCCTTCTCATCACAACCACCAAACTTAACAAAACTGTCATAATCCGTATATCATAGCAGCAACGTCAATATTAATAAGTTAAAGTAGTTATTTGATAAACGCTAAAATTTATTACATCGTGTACGCAATCACGAGTTATCTCTGTCAAGGATTTAGTAAAGTTTGCATGAAATTGCATAAATCGATAATACTGGGCTTTCGATGTAGGTGCTTTGATTAAAGTGTTCATAATTGTAAATACAAGTTATATCCTATGGTTTTGTTGGGGTAGACTTTTTTATGGATAATGTGGTTACCTTCGCCCATCGACATCAACAGCACCAGAGGTGTTGTAAATGCGTTGCCGACCTAGAGTAATAGTAGCCCGCTATCGAAACCACCACAAAGGATGGGTGGAAAAGGGGAAAATCTAAGCCAGATTTTTCCTTTTTACTTTACTTAGACTATTAAACTCGTTTTCGTAGAAATTTGCTCTGCTCTCTAAGGAGCCTACGTACCAAATTTTAGTTGTCTCTAGACTGTACGTTATTTGTCAGTCACTCAGCAAAGCAAGCGTTTTATATAGATACTAGCTGTCACCCACGGCTTCGCTTGCGTGGGCAATGGCAGTCCATGCTAAATACTACAGTGTGTAGTGCGTATGTTTACACGCAATTCGAAGGCTTTGAAGTGGCTAGATTTTGAATATTTTTTGAGAAATAATCAAATCTGCTAGCTTGCTTGAATTTGTTCTTTCGAGCTTCACATTTTACTGACGAGTTTTTTTTTAAGTCTCATACTTGTACTTTCAAAAGTTACGCAAGCCGGTGGGAATCGAGTTGTATAGCCTCGCCACTGGTAGGTATATTGATTTTTACTATCGTAGCATAGTTATCGCAGTGAGAATGAATGTGGTGATTGTGAGTGGAAATCCTATTCAAAAATAATTTACCTACTTATTAATATGATTAATGCGAAATATGCCTCAATTCGGCGGAAAACAAGAAAAGGAGTGTCTTAACAATAGGTTCCCTTTGCCTACCCTGCTATATGCGGGATACAGCGTGAAGCTATATTGTATGTATGTATGAAATGTGCGAGGATGGATGGAAGTTTGTTACCCTTACACTAAAAAACTAGTGAACGAATCTAAATGAATTTGCAACGTATTGTCATGAGACTCTCCTTCGCTTTCTGCCCAATTGCGAAGCATTACGTATTGAGTGGTGAAACTTAGCGCTTTGTTTTGCCAGAAGAAGGAAAATAAATTAGTTTAAATATAATCATTCCATGGGGGTCGAATACACAACCACTTTATTTACAGTCGCTGTTCTACTGAGCTACGATAGGAACAAAATATTTTTTAAAATAAATATTTCCTTAAATTGAAATTGAATTCGCTACTATCGTTGTAATATTTAAGGAAAAACTGTTTTTCCATAGCAAAAATCAAAATCAAATGATAAAAACCTCAAATTTCCCACAAAATCGTGTATGCGGTGAATATTGATTCGCCTGTATCGGAACAGGGGCGTTGAATGTTGGCTAGTCCAGTCCTCTCTCACGTCGCAGTCACTCAACGTCGAAAGTTTAGTTTTTTTTTTATTTTGCCAAAAGAACTGACGTTGTGGTTTATGGTGTCTAGATTAAAGCCTAGTAGAATCGATATTTTATTGTAGATATATATATGGGATTACAAATAATCTTTTCTTTTTAGCTTCACGCTGTATCCTGCATATAATAGGGTAGGCAGAGAACCTAGTGATAAGACACTCGTTCCCCACTTTTTGAAGCATTGCGTGCTGAGTGGCGGAACTCAACGCCCCGCTTTGCCTTGTTACCAAACCCAGGCGATGAAAATACTAAGTATTAGTTAAAATTTTCATTTCCTAGAGTGGAAATCAAACCCACAACCTATCGTGTTTACAGCCTCTGCCTACCTCTGCGCTACGACAGGTCTATTACTTAACTAATGAATATGTTAATATTTTTATATTTTTAACAAAACTAATAGGATTATAACATAATTTTGCAGTAGAATATTTAATATTCACGAGTGATGTAATAACTTTTCTGGAAAAAACACCAAATGACAGTGTACATGATGTTGAAGGCCGAGGAAATCGTTGGAGGCGCCTTAATGGCTATCCGCTGGCAAGTTATAAATGCCTATTAGGTATTGATTTAAAAGAAATTGTATTTACTTAGTATATTTTATAGTTTCACGCTTTTTTTATAGTTTGATAGTAAGAGAGAGTAGTGACAAGACACTGTTCACCACTATCTGTCCGAATTCGAAATATTGAATGTTGTGTGACGGAACCCAAAGCGCTTTGTCTTATCAGTGCGGAAAAATGAAAAAAAATTAAATATAATTGTTTGGTGGTAGGAGGTTCGTCCTCCGTCTGGCTCGCGACCACTATCATGTCAAAGACGAACCGCCAAATATCTTGTGATGTGTTCCGGTTCGATGGCATGTAAGCCAGGTTTTCCCCTATCCCACCCATCCTTTCCCAAAAATGTAGTGGTTCCGATAGCGGACTACTACATTGTCCTCCCCTTCCATCTGTATCCTCTAGGTTGGCAACGCATCTACAACGCCTCTGGTGTTGTAGATGTTCATGGGCGAAGGTAACCACTTACCATCAGGTGGTCCTTCTGCTCGTTTGCCATCATTTATCCATAAAAAAAAAAAAAAAAAAAATAATCATTTCCGTATAATCCAAAATTACTTTCGTATACAATTAGACGCTGTGCTACTGTACCATGATGGTCTCTTAGTTTGAATGTTACGATAGCAGGGTAGGTAGAGGGAACTAAAGAACCTAGTGCTAAGTTACACTCCGTTCTCTTTTTATCACTTCCGTTCCCCACTTTCCGCCGAAATTGAGGCATAATATGAGGATATATTTGAGAATATAACCCTAGTTTTTAATAAATTCTAATCTATTGTTAAGGTACTTCGTTCTTCGATTTCAGTCTTTTTCTAGAGATTCGTTGCGCTTTGTTTTCCTGAGCCGCCGAGTTGAAAATAACTCAAACAATATTTAAATTAATACAATCGATCCCCGAGGAAGTATCGAACCTAAAACCAACGTGAAAAATAATCAGATATTACTCTACTGCGCTATGACGGCGTGGAAATACGTGAGGTAAAATTTTTGGGTCGCTTTTTATGTAAATTATGCGAACGAAGGAGTTTGGAATTTTCCATATATTTAGTGTTAGAAGAAGTGAAGAAAGTCAATATTTTTTATATTATAATGTCCAAGGAATATATAATTTAAATAACTAATACTGGTACTTTAACAATAAGAAAACCGACTTTAATTTTTCTTATAAAAAATTGAAATTATTACGAATATCTCCAAAACTACACATTAGATTTTGATTAAATTTAAATGAAACCACTAAAACTATCTACTATTAGAAACACTGGCTATGATATAAAGCAAAAATTATAAAAATTGTTTCACTCAGTAAAAAGTTATGCGGTAACACACATAAAAAATACAGTCGGATTGCAAACCTCTTTTTTTAACATCGGTTAAAACTAAATACTACATACTATCTCGTAGCTTTGGCGTGAGAAACAAACATCCTTCTATCCTAACAAAGAAAAAACCTGTACGACATATAATATCAATATAAATAAATAATTCAGTTTCATAATGTCCTACTTGAAAACTTTAATTGGTGAAAGAGATAGACATATACTCTTATATAGGAGTGAAAGAGAAAACGAATAAGACAAGAAAACTTACCTGTGCTAGTTTACTTGAGCTCAATCAATAATGCACTAGCTAATGTTAAGGTCAATATTGATTTTTATAGCTTCACGCTGTATTCCGCATAGCAAGCTAGTTATATAGAACCTAGTGTTAAGACACTCCGTTCTCTCTCTGCCTTAATTAGAGACACTGTGAGTTGAAAGGCGGAACTTAGCTCCGTGCTTTGTCTTGCTAAAGCTGAAGAATGAAAATAATTTAAATATACTTTCATTACATATTTCACTGAGCTAAAATCGAATCCATAACCAGTCGTGCCTACAGTCAGATCTAACCAGTGTACCATTGCGTAGTGTTCGCTCTAAGCTCTGTAGGCGAAAAAAAATTGACATCCTGTTTTCATCTTTTTAGCTAATTTGAAAAGATTACTTGTTTGTTTGTTTAACTGTTTTGTGTCTATCTAAAAAATCTATTTTATAAGGGTAAGAGGCTACAATGGCACAGTAGGATAGGGACTGTAGACACAATGGTTATGGCTTCGATCCCCACTCTAGGGATTGTTTTTTAATATTATAATTACTCTACTTTCGTAAGACAGTAATAAGTTCTGCCGGGAAAATCTTGGGCGGGAAATAAAAACGGTGGGTCTTTGAAAAAAAAGCTTGAAACTCCTTTGCATTTTATAAAGGTAAATATTCTTTTAATTAAATTTAGAACTCACAATCATTGTTTAGTTATATATGAGTATAACTGCCGCTGCTACCGCATAATAGCAGGAAAGACAGAGAGAACCTAGTGTTAGCACACTCCATCCTCTTTTTTCTTTCGAAATCGAAACACTGTGTTGTGATGTGAAACACTTGTGTTTTGGAAATAAAAATCATTTATATATAATCATTCATTTGAATAGGAATCGAACCTATTCGCATTTACATTCAGACCCTGTCCCGCTGCACCACGATGGCCTAAATGTGCGTTCGATTTACATAATAATACTAATATAAGAAAGTTTTCACCTGTACATCTAATTATGGTATGGCGATAGAACTCTTCTCCTTTCTCTCTGTCTCTCCGGTCTTTATGTAATAAATGGGTCACTAAATCACTCTATATTTCTAAATACGTGTATCCACTATCTCTTATCGGATGGTACTGATTTGGGAGATATAATACTGTTATTGTGTTGCTAAGCTACAACTGATTTGAATTCGTTCGCGGTTTTCTATGAAGTGCGGATTATTCATAAGGCATGGTATAGATAGTACATTAATATGTGAGATAACTTCGGATTCTTTTTTTATGAATTTTTATATATAGTGTACATGGAGTGTAGAAACCAATATTTTTTATAAAAAAATTATTAGAAATACATAAAACTATTTAACTATTGTCCCCGTTGACGCGTTAACAACACGTTGTCTTTATCAATGTATATGTCACTTTGTATAAACATGGATGTCAAACCATGGTAGTGTGTGTAACATTTATTTTGTTAATTTAATATACTTTTAAGCATTGTTTAAAAAAAATGTAAGCATTCTGCACTCCTTCTCTATATAAACTATAAGTGTGCCAAAATTCATTCTCCTCCGTCCGCGTAATTTTCGTAAAAACGGACACAAAGTTTTTGCTTCACGTATTTATATATAAATAAATATTACTCACACTGCTATCTGTTTGACTTACACTTCTGAATAAAGTGACAGGCACGTTGCTAAGGTTTGTTTAAAACGTCATTGGGTATATATATATAACAGATAGCCATAAAAGCTATTACGAACTGTCGAGTAGTCGTCTTAATCGAATAATGAATATGTAATTATTTGTAATAATGATACACTTGTAATACATTCGCTTGGCTCGGTTTTCTGGCCCTAGTCTGCCTACGTTTTAGCTCCAGAGAACTGAACTGAACTGAACTAGAGTAATAGATAAAATAAATACAGTATTTTCCCAAGAGAGGCATTAGTGTCTAGACACTCCAATTTCCTCGCTTCAACCAAATACGAATTATAGTTAGTGGCGGACCTGAAAGCCGCGCGAATGAATTGTCGTGTCAGAAGCGTTGAGTTCCGTCACTCAGCACGTAATTGGGCGGAAAGTGGGGAACGGAGTGTCTCAACACTAGGTTCCCTCTGCCTACCCTGCTATATGCGGGATACAGCGTGAAGCTATGTGTGTATGTGTGTGTAATTTTAATATAATCCTTACCCTAATTGGGCATCGAACCCACAGCCATTACGTTTACGGTTAGATGCTGTTCCACCGCTAATTTTTCTACTCTTATCTCTGCTATATAGAAGATGACACAGAGAGAACGTAGCTTAATATGCTCCAATTTCCGTACCCTTTAGAACCACTGGCGAAACTCAACGCCGTAAAGCACCATACTAAACTGTACAAGATAGGGACAAATCTAGTTTGTCCCTATCTTTACTTTTAGACGCATAGACACCGCCTGGCACTATTATAATTTAGAGCTTACGTAAGCTTTACAGTTCTAGTGAACTTTAGTATAGGATTTACTATCTATTATCAACAAATTGATATTAATAACTTTTGTATATAGGATATACAAACCAGGGATTTATGTAATTAAACACTTTATTAGCGTTAACTCGGTCAATTTTATGACTTTATTGTCAAACTTTGTTATTATTGATTATGTATTTTCACGCTTTACCCCGTATTAAAAGGTAGGTAGAAAGAATCTAGTGTCAAGGTACTTCGTACTAAACTTTCTGACAGAATTTGAGATATTGGGTGTCGTTTGGCGGAACTCAACGCCGCGCGTAAAAAGGATGCAATGTTTTTTTTATTGATAAAGGAAGGCAAACAAGCAGAAGTCCTACCTGATGATAAGTGGTTATCTTCGCTTATAGATATTTACAATCTAGTGTTCAGATAGGAGCAGGAGAAAATAATGTAGTAGCCGCGGTAGTCCGCCATCGGAACCACCACATTCTGAAGAAATGATGGGTGGGAATAAGGAAAATCTGGCTTACATGCTATCGAACCGGAACACACCATTAAATATTTAGCGGTTCGGCTTTGAAATGATAGTGGTCGCGAGCCAGTCGGAGGACGAACCTCCTACCGCCTGGTTACTGTGATACCTGCCTCTTACGGGACGCTACGCACCGGCGGAGGGGAATTATATTCTAACCTCACAGGGAAAGATGTGGTTTAGATGACTAAACTTTTATAGGCTTAGTGTAAGCAGCGAAATGATAACTACTGTAAAGTATTCGAAACGCCGGGTTTCCAAGAATGTATTAGCGAATACTAAAATATACGTTTTAAAATCTGGTTTAAATAGTTTCACTTATCAAAATGTTCTTAAAATCTTAATTAAAAACCTACCTATAATTAATTTGCATTGTTGAAGATGCGTCGAAGACAGTAGAGACCACTCTACGTTCACAATATCGAATAATGAGCCTTGGCACGTGTGAAATTTTAAAGTAGGTTAGTGCCTTTGTGTTAAGGATTCAATGTGAACGTAATAACTATTTTTTTGTATGAAAAATCGTTTAGTGTATAAGTTTTATTCGTAAATGCTTTGAAAAGTAAAATTATTACAAAGAACTACTCGTCAGATCTTAACTAAATTAAAGTTAAAATTGAGACCACATTAGAAACAATAGCTATCATATAAATAAAGAATAATCAAAATTGGTTAACACAGTAAAAAGGTATGCGATAAGACACATAAGAAAAACACAGTCGAATTGTAAACTTACTCCTCTTGTTGAAGTCGGTTAAAAATAATCTATTACCTACGTCTCCTGTCTCCTAAGATTGCATTTTGTCATATTTCTATCAGAAACAACAGAAAAAACAACAGCCTGGTATTTTTTTTTTTTGACTTCACGCTGTATCCCGCATATAGCAGGGTAGGCAGAGGAAACTAGAGAACCTAGTGTTAAGACACTCCGTTCTCTTACAACAATTCCGGTCCCCACTTTCCGCCAAATTGAGGCATTGCGTGTTGAATGGCGGAACTCAACGCCGCGCTTTACCTTGTTACCAAACCCAGGAAATGAAAATACTAACATTTCCTGGAGTGGGAATCGAATCCACAACCTGTCGTGTTTACAGTCGCAGGCTTGTGCCTCTGCGCCACGACAGGCCTTAAAATTAATTTTGTTTGGAAATACCGAATGCAAAAAATTGCACGTTCTCCAGCAAGATCTTCAGATAAGAATCTATCTATCTATCTATCTATTTTTATCGATCAGATAAAATGATCTACACCTTCCAAATTCTATTCGGCTATAAAAGACACGCTGAACAGAAATCAGTGGAGGCAGATCATCCGCCCCAAATGCAAACCCTGATGCTCACCAAGAGGCCAAAATTGCGTTTTTTTCAAATTATTATTATATAAAAGAGAATCTTATTAAAGAAAAGGACTAATAATATAGATTCGAAAACATAAACTCACAATCGCTTACTAATTTTACAACAACCTGTTCTACCATTATTCATATAGTTATTGTAACAATGAGGCAGCTAGTACATTGTATTGAGCTATTAAAGTAATATTTTGGCAAACATTGTATTAAAGAAAATGTAGCTATATACACGGTTTATAATCTGTAACGATAATAAGGGGCATGAAAAGCAATCCATTAGTAAGAGTGTATGCAGGCCGCACCTTACGCTGGGCGTAGTCTTTCGTGTGTGGCGTAACATGAAGAAGGCAGCGTGAATGAATACCACTAGCACAAAGGAAATTTAGGTTACTATAGAAACGTAGAGTGTGATGTGTGAGATGAGTGAGCGTGATGTTAACTGATAATTAGATTCTGTTTACACAGGATGTTTTAAAACATCGTGGCGATTTGGAACAGCATCTCACTGTAAGGTTTTATTGGTTGTACTCGTAGATTCGATTTTCACGTATATGTTGATAACAATAGAATGGCATACCTGCGGCAGCGTTTCCAGGTCGATGCGAAATGGGTACCTTCAAAAAGCGTACCTACTCCCACCTCAATGGCCGGCAACGCACCTGTAGCTCCTCTGGTGTTACACGGAGCCGTGGGCGGCGGGGATCACTTACCAGGTGACCCGAACGCTCGTTTGCCTTGTCCTTTTCATAAAAAACAAAACAAGGTATCTTGACACTCTGCGTACCCTGCTGTTTGTAGATGCATAATTGAAAAATATATATTAAATAATTATAATAATGGTAATTTATTTCAGGCCTTTTTATAATAAGTGAGGTAGAGCCGAAAAATTTGTTTGTTTTTACTTCAAAATCTGGCTGTTACAAACTATATATAATATATTTGCATTAATAAAAACCAAAGATGCAATAACCCAGTTCTTAATGTATATTAATTTATGTAGTTAGTTTATATAATAGTTAATCAAATATTTACATGTAAGCTTATTATAAAGGGTGTCCCAAAATTAACTCAAGATTTGACTTTGCCGCCATTTGCTATTATATTCATTATTCATTCGCTATAAAAGACTAAAAATGGCATTTTTTATTTGATTCAAATCTTGCGTTAATTTTGGGACACCCTATATAACTACTGCTATTTTTCACATACGATATATTGTTTAGTAAAATCAGTTACTAAAAACTAGTGAAAAATGTTAGGCATTGTCCTAATTCTTCTTTCTTCTTTGAATTTAAACATTGTCACATTACAAATTTATATATGCATTTATCATTAGATTGTCATTGAAACAATACATTGAAAAATTCCATCCATGTGCCACGCAACTGTGGAATAGTCTACCTGCGACAGCGTTTCCAGGTCGATACGGCATGTGCACCTACTAAAAACGCATCAACCTACGCCATAAAGATCGGGAACACGCCTGTAGCGCCTCTATAAAAAAATATATTTTTTATATATTATTCATAACTTAATATTTATTATAATCGCCTCTATCTCATAACTTATACCAAACACGAGCGGAAACGCGTCTATTTTTGTATCGATTCCTACCTGCTTTTCCACGATTAGACCTGCCATAAACTCAGTTCCGGTGGTAACTCCCACCACAGTTACTGCTTGCAGTTAACACTAAAATACATGTAATTTCAGCTTAACATTACTTTGTTAGTGTCTCTACATAAATAATAGTCAATGTGACATCCGTTAAAAGCATTATGTATATATATTTTTATATACTTTTTTGGAATTTACGCTTTTTCCAATGTAGCAGGATAGGCAAAGAAGACGTTCACAAGACTCAATGCTGTGAATTGTCTTACCAGAGTGGGGAAATTATAATAATTTGAATATGATCATTCTGTTGTTGGAAATCGAACCTACAACATTTTATAGTTACCACGGCACAGGTAGGGACTTGACACTGGACACTCTAGACATTCTCTGGCCACTCTCTGGACACTCTCAACACACTGATGGATAGCGGTGTTCGAAATTAAATTGTACGTGATTTTTACATACAAACGTACATAACTTCACGTTGTATCCCGCACATAGCAGGGTAGGCAGAGGGAACCTAGTGTTAAGACACTCCGTTCCCCACTTTCCGCCGAACTGAGACATGGCGTGTTGAGTGGCGGAACTCAACGCCCCGCTTTTTCTGCTTACGTGATTTTTCGGGTTAAAGTAATTTAATTTAAACCTGTCTATGATTTTTCTATACAAGAAGGATTTCATTGCGGATATCCGGTTTTTTGTATGGAAAGACCCAATGATTAATGAAATAATGAAGTATAGACAATACAGTTTGCTAAAGAAAAAACCCTACTAGTAAAATTTCTAAATAATGACTTATCGAAATATATTGATGACGTCACACTAGGGAATTGCAGGTGTCTTTAATCATATATATTTTTAGCTTCACGCTCTATCCCGCGTTCGATAACCTAGTGTTAATACTCGTACACTCCGTTTTGTTAAAATTCCAGATCCTCACTTTTCGCCGAATTGAGGCATTGGGTGCTGAGTGGCGAAACTCAACGCCGCACTTGCCTTCTTACCAGAGCGATGAAATGAAATACTTAATATTATATAACATCGTCATTTCATGAAGTGGGAATCGAACCCACAACTTATCGCGTTTACAGGCGCACGCATGTGCCTCTGCGCCACGACACTCACTAATATTCTGTCTAGTTTTAACCTCACATTCACGTCTATACTAGATACGTTAATTAGCTAATGTTATTTTAACAGCTTCGTAACGAATATTGCCGTTCACTTTATTAAGTGCTAAATAAGTTTTAAACTATTCGCAATTAATTTCGTAATTAAACGACGCTAAATGTTAAACACGCGGTTATTATGTACGGTTATGTTTGAATGATTTATTAACTAATTTTGGCTTTTATTGCCTTCTTCGTGTTTCCGGGTTCGATTCCAGGTTTAAGAAGTATTGAGATTTTTTTTAGATTGTATAAAATTTAAGGTTATTATAGCGCAGTGAGACTTCATCTGACTGTATTGAATTGGCTGCGGGTTTAATTCTTTCATTTTTTTTAGCTTGACGCTGTTTCTTGCACGTAGCAGGCAGATGGAACCTGAGAACCTAGTGTTAAAATACTCCGTTCTCTTTTAACAATTCCATTCACCAATTTCCGCCAAATTGAGGCATTGCGTACTGAGTGGCGGAACTCAACGTCAAAATGATTTCTCCGCTCTGGTAAGTCAAATCGCGGCGTTAAGTTCACCAATTAACATGCAATACCTCGTATTCTAAACGTACTAATTTCTTTCTGCTTGAATATGAGCGGAATTAAAACTGTTTCTGCAGTAATAGTTTTGTTCAAAGTTTAAAGAACCACTTAATAACTACTTTTTTTATTGGAATTTCGTTATTCTGCCACTAGATTACATTGTCACCTATGTACTATTCTGAAATATAAGCTATATTATTATAAAGTTTCATCTGCATTCGGCTAATAGTTATTGCGTGGAAGACTAACATTCATCAAAAATAAGTAAGTGGTTGTATATATTATTGTTATAACCTTGAATTCCTCAGGGTAGTGGCTATATAACAAAAACATAACAATAATAAAATTTATCAAAATATTAATTAATATTTAGTACTTTCATTTCCTCGATTTGGTAACAAGGCATAGTGCGGGGTTGAGTTCTGCTACTCATCAGCCAATGCCTTAATTCGGTGGCAAGTGGAGAGCGAAAATGTTAAACGAGAACGGAGTGTCTCAACATTAGGTTCTGTGGTTTCCTCTGCCTACCCCGCTATGTGTGGGACATAGCGTCAATCTAAAAATTGTTTTAACATATTTTTTATCTTTGTTTGGTTTTGGTTTCCAAAGAGCGGTATCTGCAAATGCATATAACAGTAGCTCTGCCTCCGAATCCGAATGTGTTGCAGATAAAAAGATCATTTCCCACATTTAGGTTTTTATTTTTATATTTTTTTTATGGATAACGGATGGCAAACGAGCAGAAAGATCCCTTATGGTAAGTGGTTACCTTCACTCATGGACATCTACAAGACTAGAGGTGTTGTAAATGCGTTGCCGACCTAGAGGATACCGACGGAAGAACTATCGGAACCACCACATTTTGGGGAAAGAATGGGTGGGAAATTGAGAAAAACCTGACATGTCATCGAACCGGAACACATCATTAGATATTTGGCGGTTCGTCTTTGACATGATAGTGGTCGCGAGCCTGACGAAGGACGAACCTCCTACCACCTTCACGCTTTCACCAGCTTCACGCTTTATCCCGTAGAGTAGTCAGAGAGAACTTAATGTTAAGACATTCCGTTCGCTGCTTTTTGCCCATATTCAAGAAATTGCGTGATGATTTGTGGAACTCAACGCCGCGGTAAATCTTTTGATGAAATATAATTGTAATTTAAAACATTAATCAAATGATTAAATATTTCTATATTGCGGATTTATAATATTATAATTAATTCACATCCTGAATATTAATTTTAGTTGCGGACGTATTTGGTACAGTCATAGCAGAAATAAGGTAACATTTATAATTAAATTTTATTATATTTTATTGTTTTAAATATTCGTTTGGTGGTAGGAGGCTCGTCCTCCGTCTGGCTCGCGACCACTATCATAGTCAAAGACGAACCGCCAAATATCTTGTGATGTTCCGGTTCGATGGCATGTTTGGTATTTTCCTTTCCCCACCCATTCTTTCCCAAAAATGTGGTGGTTCCGACTACATTATCCTCCCCTTCCGTTCCCTATCCCAGGCTGGCAATGCACCACAACATCTCTGGTGGTGTAGATGTTCATGGGCGAAGGTAACCACTTACCATCAGGTGGTCCTTCCTGCCTGTTTGCCATCCGTTATCCATAAAAAAAAAAAAAAAAAAAAATCTATTCTATTAACATAAGTATTAAAATATTTAAATTTATATTTCATATGCATTTTATGTATGTTTATAAAGTACTATATACGAGTATTGTGATTTTGCAAAATAAAACAATTTATTACGTTTAGGTACGTTTTTGAATTTTAATTTATTTTAATTGTACTACTTTCAAAAAATATATAAAATTTATAATTATTCATACATAATTATAATTACATTTATATACTTTTCAATTTTATTATTTATTTCTTTATCAATAATAATAAAACAGTGAGGCTGTCGTAGCAAAGTCCAGCATCTGGCTATAAACGGAGAGTCTACAGGCTCGATCCTCACTCGAAACAAACATCATAATTATTAAATTTTTTTTTCATTACTATTGGTAAGACAAGGCGCGGCGTTAAGCCCACCAATCAATATTTACAATTGCAAAATACTGCTGAAATGTGACTGGAACAGGATTGTCATGCCCTGCTATGTAGGATAAACGTAACTTTTTTTTTTTAAAAATAAGTAGTCCAATTTACCAATAGGATCCCTATTCCAGAAACATGAATGAAATACATAAAATATACTTGTAATACAACTAAGTCAAACATATCGTCAACACACTAAGCACAGGTTAAGTGACAAATGATCAACAAGAATAAGGCAACATTCAAAACGTAGGTGTGCACTGAACATGGTTACATTGGACTGTGATTGATTAATTAATGTTAAACGTGAGAACTTAGCTTTTCAACAGATCTGTACGAGAGGTGATTGCTTAAGATATTAATGATAATATGGACAGAGGCCGTCGTGGCGTAGTAGAATACGGCTTGTCTGTAAAAGCGGTTTGGTTGTAGATTCTATTCTCAACCGAAGGAATTGTTATATTTAAACTATTTTCAGTTCTCCGTTTTGGTAAGACAAAACGCGGCGTTCAGTTACGGCATTTAAATTTTAGTGGGAGGTGAACAATAGGTTCTCTCTGCGGATCTTGCTATGCGGAAAAAAGCGTGAAGCTACTTGTTTTTTTATAGACAACTTTAAATTAATTTCCATTTTTTTATTTGCTTTTTTGTCCATAAATCTCTATGAAAATTTGAAATCTTTTTTATTTTTATATGTATTATGTTATTCATATTAAACAAAATATAGGTGTGAGTTAGTATCAAACTTGCTTCTTTAATGATACAAGTAGCCCCATTTACTTATAAATTTCCCGACCAACATTTATGTCACTTTATACAAAAATATATTCTAAACATATGGTAGTGCGTAAATATATATTATATTAATTTAATATATTTCTAATATATTATTACAAAAAATATAGATTTTCTGTACTTCTTCTTCATGTACACTAAATGCATGCCAACTTTCATACGAGGAGTTCGCAAAGTTTTCATAACGCATCTAAAGTTTTTCCTTCACGTACTATTATAATAGATAATTATTACATACCAAACAGAACACATACGTGAGACGTGAGTATGACTTGCATTTT
>JAKGSA010001082.1:39680-59317 GCA_033558755.1 Philaethria dido | reverse complement strand
GATATTTGGCGGTTCGTCTTTGACATGATAGTGGTCGCGAGCCAGTCGGAGGACGAACCTCCTACCACCAAACATAAATTTGCTTATTTAATGATATTTTATCGTTATTGCTATTAGTATTTAGCTGGAAATTGAAGTCATGCCTACTTTTAGCCAAGCCTTATGTGATCTATCAATAGAAAATGTATGTATGTGATTTAGAAACAATTTTCATAGTCAGCATTTCATATGTCTAATCTTTTTCAGATTTATTACTAAAAATTTTAAAAATATTACCTATATAATAACCATGTAGTCCCTAAATTATATATGGTTGACAAAATAAATTGATCTCGAGGACCTAAGTGTAGGATAAGGTGCTTCTAAACTGCACATTAACACTTTCCCCCCACTTTCCAAGTTCTCCTCTCTATGGTTAGGTAGAATTTGAAAAAAAACCTACCAATTCTGCCTTCGACATACGTTGTCAAATTACCTGATGACAGCTCTAGTCTCTACCGCCTATATTTATTCTGTGATATTTAAAAAAAAAAAAAACAAAAAATAAAGCATATCAGTACTTGCTTGACATGTGATATGTTAAAAACGGAAATATTATTTTTGAATCTGAATATTTTTTAAGCTAAAAATGTATATTATTTTACGTGTAGTCTAGTTTAATATTTTTATGAAAAATATGATATAACTAATATATAATGCAATTAGTTAAAAATTAAACTACAGGGAGTATGCTTGAAATATTGTCATCGAAAGACGATACGTGCAAATTTTCAAATAAATCGGACAGTAAGAAGTGCTTCAATAGGTTACTGACGTTAAAAGATACAGAAGTTAAAAATTAAAAAATATTTCAAGTAATATCACAAAAAATGCAAACTATCATAATAGATTAAAACTATTAGAAAGGCAATATGCGTGTTGTTTTTTTCCCTCCTGTAAAATTCGGACTTACGTTGTTTCTGTACTCACCGATTCATATATTACTGTCATTTGCTTTTTTCCCTTTGTAGGACAAGAATAGGCACCCCTTTTTTAAGATATTCCATTCTCCGTTTTTTACATCAATTCCCAAATTTAAATATGACCCCGAGTCGAAATTGGACCGATAACTAATCGCATTTACAGTCAGGCTCTGTCCCACTGCACTATGATGGACTCCAATCAAAGCAGTTATTGCGTCCAGATTTTATTATGAGTGAATATTTAAAATATTGTTCAGCAATTGTACTATTAAAATAGGTAATAACACGAAATTATTTATTAGGCTCTATTAATAAAAAATAATAGAAATTTGAAATAACTATATTTAGTTATACTCTACTTTGTTATACTCTATACATAATATATTTTAATTTTAGGTTACTAGAACTAGGTTTTATTTCCGCCTGATTTCTACATTTAGGTTTTTGTGTAGCGCAATGGTCGTTTACGTACGCAGTTTTCTTCTTGCAGCTTTTTTGCATAGTGGGTGAGTCAGAAAAAACTCAGTGTTAAGACATTTTTCAATTTCCAAAAGAAATCGAGCTATTACTTGGTGAGAGACGACACTCAACGCCGTATTTAGGATTACCAGAGTTAGAAATGAAAATATCAGAAGTATAAAAAAAAAGAAAAGGAAACAAGAATTAAAAAATATATTCAAGGTTACATATAAGTCTACATAAACCCACGGACTACCCTAAAGTATTTAAAACGTCGGGTTTACAAAAAAATATTTCCAAATACCAAAATATACGATTAATCCACTTAAACAGTTTCAATTAATATGTAAATTAGAATTATCAACTATAATCTATAGCTCACTGTACACTTTCAAGGTAACATCAGCATTCACTCGTGCGCTGAGTGACAAATATCGCGTTACGAATTACACTACAATACCAATCAGCGTATAGCTTGTCATAGTCGTACGCGTGGACCATATTTCTTTCATTTCACAATATATATTTTGACAATGATTTAATATATTTATTAAGACATGCTTTATATTTGCTTAATTTACTTTCATTATCCGATTTGAAAAAATGAGGAGGTTATCTCTATTATTATATTATATATTTTTGTTTGGTGGTAGGAGGTTTGTCCTCCGTCTGGCTCGCGACCACTATCATGTCAAAGACGAACCGCCAAATATCTTATGATGTGTTCCGGTTCGATGGCATGTAAGCCAGGCTTTCCTCTTTCCCACCTATCCTTTCCCCAAAATCTGGTAGTTCCGATAGCGGACTACTACATTGTCCTCCCCTTCTATCTGTATCCTCTAGGTTGGCAACGCATCTACAACATCTCTGGTGTTGTAGATGGTCATGGGCAAAGGTAGCCACTTACCATCAGGTGGTCCTTTTGCTCGTTTGCCATCCGTTATCCATTAAAAAAAAATATATATATATATATATTGGTATGATTTTTTTTGGTATGTGACTGTATGTATAACTGTTTACTAAGTGAAACAATTTCTTCAAATGGTCCCATTTAAATTAAGTTAGATCTGACGAATAGTTCTTGAGTTATTCATAATAATTTTACTTTTTACTGCGTTTTGTTTGAAGTTGATTTTTTGTAAATTTTTTAATTATTTTCCTAATCTTTTTATGATAAAGGAGTCAGAGTCCCGCCACTCAATATTCAGTGGAGTGTCTTAACATTAGTTTCCTTTACTTACCTATAACTGTACCTACCTACCAGTACCTGTACCTGCCCACCTTTACTCGAGAGAAGTATAAACTCAAAAAAAAAGGGAAAAAATACCCAATTAAGTAATATGCTGTATCTATTAGAGAAATATGTGGAATATTTTAATGCTAATCCTATAGTGTCCTCTTCCAATATTAGTACCTAACATATCACGAAAAAAAAGTGTAAATATCATGCGTAAGATTACCAAATATCTTTTATTTCTTAAAATTTGCGTAATTATTTCGATATTTTCGGAAAACACCGTTATTATTTGGCATGACGTAGTGGGACAGCGTCTCATTGTAAACAAGATTGGTTATAGTTCTTTTTACCACTCATTTCTAAGGTGGCATTACTAGGATCTTTTCAAATTTAGTTAGTTTAGCTCGAGCAGTGGAGGCGAGCATCAATGTGTATTAACATACAGCCTACTCTTGCGTTGTTAGTCCTAAGATCTGCCCTCGCACGGCTAATCTATGGAATGACAAGGAGTTTCTTCTGTTCCAACTACAATATTAATACTGTATTTGTAATTAATATATTTGTTAATTTCATTACTGACAAATCGTGTGAAGCATAAAATAACTATTTTTTTTTTCAATTTCACGTTTTCTCTCGCATAATAGGATTTTAATCAAAGATAATCTAGTGCCAAGAGTGTCAAGATTCATCCACTTTCATTTTTGCGCACTAAATTGAGACATTGAATGTTGAATAGCGGAACTCAATGTCACGTTTTTATGACAGAGCGGGGAAATTGTACTAATTTATATTCAATAATTTCCCAGAGTCGGATTGAATTCATAGCCATTATGTTTATCAGGCACAGTTCCACTGCGCCACGATAGTCTGTGTACACATACCATAAAATGCATGTTGCATAACTTATCATTATATTAAAACGTGAAAGATCTTTGGATCCTGTGTTATAAAAACTACGCGGATAGAGGAGTACAAAAATTAGCTAATATAGTGTAAATAGAGAAAAAACGCAAAAAAATTATATTTTTATTCAATTTCAAAAAAGAAAGAGAATTCTTAATTCGACTATATGTTTATGTAAAAAAAAATTTTTACTGGGTGAACCAAATTTGATTATTTATATTTTTAATTGATAGCTAGTATTTATGATATGATCCTATTAAAATATACTTAAGATCTGAACAGTTCTTGTGTTATTCGTAATAATTCAACTTTTTAGTGTATATTATTTGAAATAAACTTTCTTTTTCTGTTAAAATCATAATAATATATAAGAAATGATTTAAAATTAATAAAATAAAAATACTTATACTGCCATATCTTGGGTTTGGCTACTAGTGTACATACATATCCCAAAATTCTCCACCATACTATTTACTTAACTAACTAAAAACCTTACTTATAATATTTAAGCTTACAGTTATTGAAACCAACACAGAACTAAATAAAACTGATAGTTAATATTTCGTGTCACGGATGTAGATCACTGTACCGGCGCGATGCTGATCAGACGTGACGGTGCGCGTGCGCATTGTTAGCTGAATAAATCATTTATCATTTATGTTTAAATATATATTTTTATATGAAACAGGTTTATTTTAGATTTGTTAACTATATCAAGTATAATAATATGCCAATAATATTTTGACTTTTTTATTGCGTCCGTAATACCTGAAAACTTGCGCACGTTCCCGAATCCGATAGTAATACAAAATGTTCATAGCACAAATTTTATTTGTCAGGAAAACACAAAGAAGAAAAGAAAAATAATTTTAATACATACATACATACTTTCACGCTGTATCCCGCATATAGTAGGGTAGGCAGAAGAAATCTAGTGTTAAGGCACTCCGTTCCTCATTTTCCGCCGAATTGAGGCATTGCGTGATGAGTGGCGGAACTCAACGCCGCGCTTTGCCTTGGTACCCAGGAAATGAAAAAATCCATTTACTGGAGTGGGAATCGAACCCAAAACCTGCCACATGAGTACATAAGTAGTATCTTTAAGTTACTAACTTAACTATAATAAAAAGCAGTTTCAGTCTTTTCCCGCCTGTGGCAGTTAGAGATACCTCAATCAGTCAGTCAGTCACTCATTTCAAACGCTTCATTCTTTAAAATTTTTACTTTAAAATGTATATTTATCTTTTTATAAAAGCATAGTATGTATTTCCAACTAGTGTTAGTTAACAAAGTGTCACCGATATCCTCCACTCAAGTGCCGTGGCACAATGGAGACCGGACACAAAGAGATCGGGGTTCAATGCACTCCCTGTACTATGAAAGATTCACTGTTTCTAAGAACTAAACGTTTACAAGATCTATAATTATTTTTATGTTTAAATGTTGAATAGATTTTAAAAGATTTTTTCTCTTAAGTGAAAAGTGTAGGTTTGGTTACGAGTTGAGGCAAATTCTTTCTTTATAACTAAGTAATATTTAATAACAGCTTTTTAGAAACTGTACAGACTATTTATTTGTATTTTTAGCAGCGTAGAAATCAGTGTAGAGGTATTCTCGATATTTTCACCGCCTTCTGTCTCAATTTGAATCATTGTTTATTTAGTGGTGGAACTCAACGTCGCGTTTTGTCTTATCAAAGCAGAGAAATGAAAATAATTTTAATATGATTTCAAGTGGAAATCGAACCCACAACCAGTCAAATATTGTCCCATTGCGCTACAAACTACAGCTACTACAAATGGGATCTCATTTTGTAATAAGTCCAAAATACACTAGATTTAACTCAGTAGGTGATTTTCATAATGGTGATACAGATTCGATTCCCGCTGTGGCAAGAAATTACTTCATTTCAATAATTGTGAAATAAAATATAGACCACCTGTTAGTTTATAGGTTTATATTGTAAACACAGTTACATTTTAGTAAACTTTTTTATGCAGCTTTTTTTTATGCAAATAAGCTATTACAAGCACTTTCGAATCGTCAATTTACTAAAGATGTCAGCAGTGTCAGTCCTAACGGAAGCTACCACCGGAGAGGAGGGCAGTTCTGCTGAGCAAAAAACTCAACAGTTGCTCTTTTCAAATAAAATTTTACAATAAATTTACAACTATGATGAGCCTTCCGGGTGAGCATTATTTAATTCCACACATTAACATCATTAAAGTATTCTTACACAGACATTAAGGCCATCGAGATGCAGTGGGATGGCAACTAATTGTAAACTCTATAGCTATGTGTTCGAAACCCTCTCGCAAAAATGATTGTATTTAATTTATTCCTATTTCTTCACTCCAGTCAAACAAAGCGCGGCATTCGTTCCCACCAATGTTATTCAATTACTCGAATTAGGACGGAGAGTAGAGAACGAAGTATCTTGACAGTAGGTTCTCTCTACCCTGCTGTGCGAGAGAAAGTGTGAAGCTTACTTACTTACTTACTTAACTTCACGTAGCTACCCTGCTATATACGGTATACATCCCGTATATATCAGGGCAGGCAGAGGGAACCTAGTGTTAAGACACTCCGTTCCTCACTTTCCGCGGAATTGAGGCATTGCGTGCTGAGTGGCGAAACTCAACGCCGCGCTTTGCCTTGTTACCAAACCCAGGAAATGAAAAATTTCATTTCCTGGAGTGAGAATCGAACCCACAACCTGTTGCACTTACAGTCGCACACTTGTACCTCTGCGCCACAACAGGCTACTACCCTTATTAGCTAGTAACAGTATATAGCTAAAACATGCATCAAAATTTTAAGCCATTTATTTATGCTTCATTAAGCTGGAATTTTGCGTCCACGTTTGGTTTAGATGATAATGTATGGTTGTGGCACTTAGCGGATAAGTGGCATCATGCTAAATTCAAAATTACTCGCTCTGAAAGCTTATAAATAGGTCAAATATACTTGCTTTTGTCTATTTTTATTTTAACTTTAAGCATAATTATGAATAGCAGGGTAATAGTCAGAGAATCTAATGCTAAGACACTTCATTCGCTATTTTCTTCCCAAAAAAGTTAAACAATGGGTCCATCCATATGTGACTACACAAAAGTATAATTTTTAATTCAATTTTAATATAATTTTTCAAATTAGATTAGGTAGAGAGTAGAGCGCGGAGGTAAGCGTCAATGTGTATTTTATAGGGACCCCTTAAACTTACATCGTAAGTCCAAGGTATTCCAATCCAACTGAAAGTTGGCAAACCAATTCTTCTCTTGCACTCTCTTTATTTTTATAGTATTTTTTTGCTTAGGAATTATTAAATCATTTTCTGGATAAAAAGTAATTTATAACTAGAACTAAGTTTTAAAATCTAATATCGATTTTCATTTTGTTTGTAATTTTCTTAAGTTCCAATAAAGAATAAAAAGCAGCACGCTTTATTCCGCATACTAGGGTAGTCAGAGAGAGTCTAGTTTAGTTAATTCGCTTCCCGTCTTCCTTTCAAATTTGAGTTATTCATTATTGATTGGCGGAACTCAACGCCGTGTCTTGTCTATGAAAATGGGGAAATATAAATGAATTAAATACAATCATTGCCCGAGTGGGGTTTAGCTTCACGTAGTATTAGGCATTTCGTTCGTCGCGTTCCTTCCAAGTACGGGTCACGGTTTGTGAGGCGGAACTCAACGCCGCAAAACAGAATATATTTCTCAATACACATTATAGCTATATATAAGTACGTATTCGCATAGAGTGCGATGGGCTTTGTAATACAAACAATTACCGCCTACAAGGTCGCTAGATGCTCTCAATTGGCGAATAGTATACGAACAAATGGCCAGACGTTATTTTTCAAGCTTCATTATGTATCTATGTTATGTAACTGTTGAAAGATTTTTTTTTAAATCGTCTAGAATTTAGATGTAATAGAATTTTCTGGAAATAATGAATAGTTTGTTGACCTTTTCTTTTTTTTTTAATAATCTCCTTTTTTATTGTCTATACTGTTCTTTACTTGCTACTTGAAACCAAATTGATGTTATATTGTATGTAAGGACCAGGGCCAGGACTCTCCTGATCTGTAAAACAGGTTATGACCCAGTCCGGACCACAACCAGGACTGGTCCCTCACAATGGCTTCCTTCTTCTATTTTTGGTTTGATATGTTTAGCTTCCTATATATTTGAGACCAAGCGTTGTGAGAAGAAATAAAGATACTTATTATTATTGTTAAATCGACTTATTTTAGTGACCTACAATCTGGTCAAGGTGGCGGGAAGCAGCTGAATGCGGTAACCGCAGGACCGATCGTCGTAAAAATCCTTACGACGAACTATTACTTACGTAATTAGATTAAACACGTCTGTACTTTGTATCTATATAATATGTTTATACGAGACCTATAAGTAAAAGACAGATTATTGTATGACACCTGTGGTGGCGCAGAGGCACAAGCGTGTGACTGTAAACGCGACAAGTTGCGTGTTCGTTTTCCACTCCAGGAAATGAAAACATTGAATAAAATTTATATATAATAGAATAATAGTTAGTATTTTAATTTCCTTGCTCTGGTAACAAGGCAAATCGTGGTGTTGAGCTCCGCCACTCAGAACGCAATGCCTTAACACTAGGCTCTTTGGTTCCCTTTGCCTACACTGCTATGTGCGGGATACAGCGTGACGCTAAAAAATGCTTATATATAAAACGCTTATGGTATTGAATGACTGACAGACAACATACAAGCGAAGAAATTGGCCATAAAAGCTGAACATTTTCAAGGACCTTATCCTTGGGGAGTGTAGGGGGGAGTATTTCTGGAAATTCCTAAAAATAAAACCAAAAAACACAAAATACCGGGATTTTAGGTTTTATAATTCACGTAAACGAAGTCGCGGGATATAGCTAGCTAGTAATAAAACCTAACGGCATTGAAATCCTTTTGTCATTTTCATATTGAGATACACGTGTCTAACAACAAAAGGTAAATTGTTTAGAGTCTTACACGTTGTCTTCAATTTGTTAATATTTCTTTTGAAATTTATAATCTGATAAAGAACTGTACTGCTATATCTGTATGTCTTCATGTATAATATTTCAAAAGAAATGGACCTCATACCAAAACATTACGTGTTGAATTGCGAGACTTAACGCCGTGTTTTGTGTTTTGTCTTATAAGAGCAAGAGAATAATTGAAACATATTTTTTCCGAGTGGGAATTGAATGTAGCGGCGTTGAGTTCCGCCACTCAGCACGCAATGCCTCAATCCGGCGAAAAGTGGGGAATGAAGTGTAGGTTAGGTTAGGTTATTATTATTCCATCCATCCATTAGGTTCCCTCTTCCTACCCTGCTATATGCGGGATACAGCGTGAAGCTATGTATGTATGTAATTGAATCTAATAACCACTGCGCTATGATGACCTCGTGATGAATTTTAATCATATATTTTTTTTTAATCGTGGACTTCATTTCCACTTTAAGCTTTTTTTAGCTTCATACTGTATCCCGCATATAGCAGGGAAGGCAGACGGAACCAAAGAACCCAGTGTTAAGACACTCCGTTATTTTTAACATTTCGGTTCCTTACTTTTACGATTATACTTATTTTCTTTATTTTCATTTTACCGCTTTAGTAAGACAAAGTGCGGCGTTGAGTTCCTCTACTTAATAACCAATATCTCGAATTGGTGGTAAGCGGTGAACGGAGTGTGTTGACACTATTTTCTGATTAAAAAAAAATGTTTTTTAGCTTCACGCTGTATCCCGCATATAGCAAGTTAGACATCGGGACCCAGAGAACCTAGTGTTAAGACACTCCGTTCCCTACTTTCCGCCTTGTCAGCAAACCCAGGAAATGAAAATACATTTGAGTGGGAATCGAACCCTCAACCTGTCGTATTTACGGTCGTACGCTTGTGAATCTGCGTCACGACAGGCGCAGGTAATATTAAGCATAACAAATAATCAAGTTATATTTAGGTAACAGAGACTCAGAAACAGTTCCCATAATAAGGATAAGTCGGATTAGTGAAAACTTATAACTTTGAATACAGTGTTTTAGCCACAAAACTTTTGTAAGTAACTTTATGTAATGTATTTATTGTAATCCTAGCTTACCCCAAATTTTGTATCTGTTACGGGCGTGATTAGGTTGATAGGTCGAATTGCATTCACTTTTTTTTAAATATAATATAAGTATTATGTATGTAGAATTTATAGACAAAAAAATATATCCTCTCAAAAAATAGCATACATATACATAGCTTCACGCTATGTCCCGCATATAGCAGGGTGGGCATAGGGAACCTAGTGTTACGACACTCCGTTCCCCATTTTTCGCCGAATGAGGCATTGCGTGCTGAGTGGTGGAACTCAACGCCGCGCTTTTGCTTTGTTACCAAACCCAGGAAATGAAAAATTCCATTTCATGGAGTGGGAATCGAACCCACTAGCTGTCGTGCTTATAGTCGCACGCTTGTGCCTCTGCCCCATGACAGGCGCAAACTGAATTTAAATTGTTATTTTATATTCAAATCTGTTTCACTCAGTAAAAGGTTATACCGTAATACACATATAAAAATATAATTTAATTTAGGACTTATTCTTTTTGGGAAATCAGTTAAAAACACTATTATTGAATTTTTTAAATGTAACTTCTGGTTAATAAATAAAATATATATTTACTAGCAAACTACATCGTACTGTATAAGTATTGTAAATTCACTATCTCCTAATGTTAGAATCGCGTTTGAAATATAGAATTTGTGGAGTTCCGATACATTATCAATGAGGGAGATAATGGAAGTGCTTTACAAAGTGTCTAATAATTTTCTTGAAAGTATATTAGTTTAGATTTAGTTTTGTGTTAGATATTTATACATACATACACAGCTTCACACTGTATCCCTCATATAGCAGGGTAGGCAGAAGGAACCTAGTGCTAAGACACTCCTTTCCCCACTTTCCGCCGAATTGAGGCATTGCGTGCTGAGTGGCGGAACTCAACCCCGCTCTTTGGCCTGTTCCCAAACCCAGGAAATGAAAAATTCCATTTCCTAGAGTGGGAATCGAACACACAACCTGTCGCGTTTACAATCGCTCGCTTGCGCCTCTGCGCCACGACAGGTGTCAACTATAGTATTTAGTATTTTAATTGTTATTAAGTAAGGTTTTAGCTTCACGCTTTAAAAACTAAAAAATAAATGATTTAAACAAACGAACTAACGAAGACAAATAAAATGCACTTACAAGTAACATTGTTAAAAATAACCCAAAACTTACTCATTAGATCTTAACTAAATTTAAATGGCACTACGAGGTGTGTTCAAAAAGTAAGGAGTGACTTTGTATTTTTTAAGAAAAATATTTATTTATTTACTCCAATATTTATGTTGTCCCCTTCAAAGTAATCCCCCTCAGATACAATACACTTATGCCAACGGTTTTTCAATCGTCAAGCACTTCTCATAAAAGCACTTTTCGGTATGGCCTTGAGCTCTTCCAGCGTTGCAGTTTTTATCTCTTCAATCGTTTACTGGAAGAAAATCTCCGTCCTTTCATGGGTCTCTTTAGTTTTGGGAACAAAGAAAAAAAAGTCACATGGGACCAAATCCGGTGAATATATGGTAGCTGAGAGCATGAGATTGTGGTGTTGTTTTTGGCCAAAAAATCTCTCACCAACAAGAATGAATGATAAAGCACAATTTCGGAAAACTTCGCTGACACACGTCTCATGCCCAAAACGTTGAAAAAAATTTCATGGCACGAGCCAAGCGATATACCAACATCCTCCCTTAACTTCTCGATAGTGATTCATGACGATTTTCAGAGATAATTTTTCTTCCACTCTTGAACAGCGTTTTCATCAGTTGTTGTGATGCTTGGGCGTCCAGAGTGAGGAACTCGTCATTGGCATCTTCCGGCCATCTTGGAAGAGTTTGTACCACTTGTAAACATTTTTACTCAGAACAGGTTTTTCTGCCGTATGCCACTGTCAACATTTTAAATGTTTCAAGGGAGCACTTTATTTATTTTTACACAAATTTGATGCAAATCCATATTTTTCGATAGCAAAGAAATCGCCAAGCGCATAAAACATAACAGCTACGCCTCTCCCAGCCAAACAAAAAATGCTATACCACTTGAAACTTGGTACAGATGTTCGGGAGAAGCGTGTACCAACATAACAAATAAAAAAATCGATAATCGAAAATTTACGTTGCCCGCCAAATTTCACAGTCACCTTACTTTTGAACACACCTCGTATATCAAAAAATTAGCTATCACATAGAAAATGAATCATGAAAAATTGAGAAAGTTCACCATTTATTAAAAAGTTATACTTACATTAAAAAAAAGATTGACTGAGAACATCCTTTTTCATGTCGATTAAAAAGATTTAGTTAAATGATTCCTTTGATTATTTTTTGAAGGTAGCTTTTTTTTGAACTCACGCTATCACTGCATATAGAAATTTAGGCAGAGAACCACAAGGGAACCTATTGTTAAGGCACTCCGATCTCTCTTTTCGTTCCCCACTTTCTGCCGAATTGAGGAGCGTGGCGTGCTGGCGGAACTCAACGCTTTGCCTTTGCCTTGTCCACTAAACCCAGGAGGATTAAAATAATACATTTGAAGTTAGTTAAAAACACGTTAAAAAACTTTAATTCGTAAGTATTCCATTTATCGTCTGAGTTATCAGAATGTTGACACTTGACATAAGTAACAGTAAAAATCTTACTTTAAAACCCAGCTATACAAAACCTACCCAGTCAACGAAATTACAAGGTGAGTAATGCTGGTTTTAACGTCAAGAGACTTAAGACAATAAAAGCAAAAGTATCGTATCGTATGAATAAGGATTGCGCAAAGAAGTGTTCCCCCCCTTCACACGCAAGGAACGTAGTTCGAAGTGCTGCTTTCAAAGGAAATAAAAACCACTGTGGGAAAGAAATTTTTGCTTAGAAGGGAATAGGAAAATATCTTGTAATAGAAGTTTTTAAAAAAAAAGTTGAAACTTGTTTTTCAAATATTTTTTTTTTACTAAGTAGTTTAATGTTTTTTCTTTTTATGATTTTGAAAGGCAGTCAAAACGATTTCGCAACAGTTTTCGAGTGGGAAACGGAGAACTTGAGTGTCACAGACACTAGGTTCTCTCTGCAAAAATAGCATTTACAAAAGTAGTAAAAAATTATTACATAATTTTAACGGTATTGCGAAAGGATTACATAAGAATTTTACAACAGTCATGCTGGACGTACTAGAGCAAATTAAAAATTATTAATTCATTATATGATGTTTGAGCCCTTTTAAAAAGCTGAGTTTGGAAAAGTGGATATCTTGGAAAGAAAACATCATCATGATATTGATGACCACTCTTTCTTGTTTTTTTTTTTTTTTATACCACGACGGTGGCAACAATTTTTACGGCCCACCTGATGGTAAGTGGTTACAAGTGGCCTGTGGACTTGCAACACCAGGGGGCATCACTTACGCGTTGCCGACTCTTCAAAAACTATTTATTCCCCTTTTGAAGAACCCCATATTGTAGCTGTCTTCTTTGCCGTGAGGAATTTTAAGTACCGGCCCATTTATATGGGATTCGGCGGCAGCTTGCAATGTAAGCTGTCGAATAACCACTAAAACCTCACGGTGCTTTTTCCTTGACCACCACTAAAGGTTACGGGAACGCCCTAGTCTTTTAGAAAAGACCAACGGCAGGGGCCGGCAAGACACATTCGATCGCGATTCATAATCTCTTGTGTCTTTTGCAGGCCCACTTAAATATATGGACATTTGTCTCCACTCTTCAGCGCCCTCTCTCTGTTTGACCAAATTAGAAAAAAATCAACAAACTGGCGATAGTTCTGATGTGGTAATTAAATTAATTTTGGTGGTAGGATTCGATCCTCCGTCTGGCTCGCGACCACTATCACGTCAAAAGACGAACCTGTTAAATATATTATGATGTGTTCCGGTTCGATGGCATGTAAGCCAGGTTTTCCCACGCTTTCCCTTCATCCTTTCCCAAAGTAATGGTGGTTCCAATAGCGGACTATTACATTATCCTCCACTTCCATCTGTGACATCCTCTAGGTTGGCAACGCATCTGAAAGAGTACATCTCTTGTGTTACGCTGAATGTTCATGGGCGAAGGTAACCACTTACCATCAGGCGGTCCTTCTGCTCGTTTGCCATCCGGTATCCATAAAAAAAAAAAAAAAAAAGTAGTATAATATCATGGTATTGAAGTTCACCATTGACATTTAATACCATATTTTCCTGACTATCCTGGTATCTTGAAAAAAGCATTGAGAAAGAAAATAACAATTTGGGAGAGTAACTATCTGATCATTCAAAGTACAGTCCACTACGGGCATAAGTGAAACGAAATTAACCTCGTTCCGACGTATAAAGAGCATTGTCTCATAAGCACCTATCGCTATGGATAACATGCTGCTGGCATGGCATGATGTAGAACGGAATCTTTGATACGACCCAAAGCGGGTGTCAAAGGAATCAAATCTTGGGAGGTATCTTTGCCTTTTTCCGGGACATTTTGATTATCAGCGCTTTTGTTTGTTTTTATGATTATGTGTGAATGTGTGTTTTTGGATAAGGGTGGTAGAGAAAAAGAATCTATGTTTCTTTCACACGATTTGTGTCTTGTGGTGAAAAGGTGGAGTTGGTGTCTGAACGCCCTATATCCACTATTTTGACATTTTTAAAATATCAAATGCAATTTTAGGAAAAGAATTTTTTTTTTTTTTTTTAGAAAACGTATAAAAAATTGACCGCAGCGGGTCTTAAATCTGTACCTCTTGGGATTCGTCCAGCGCTCTGACCGGTAAGCTATTCGTTCATAGTGTGTGATTAACACTAAAATATTCTAAAAAATTTAGCACATTAATGTTATTTTTATCGATCATTGAGTACTTATCATTATTAAAATTGACTACCCTAAAAAAGAGAAACTATTGTCCACGATATTCAGTTCTCTACGTTATGCTCGAATTTAAAACATTTAAAATTAAATATATTCCTCCCGAGTGGGAACCCACTCTAAAACCTATCTTGTATACTGTCAGATACTCACTGTGCCACGATGGCTTTGTAAATAAGTATTACAATACATATTATAAAAACATATATGTATACATTTGTAACAACGGCCTGTGCCATAATAGATGTGATAATCGGCCACCTGCAATTTTAATTTAATATTATGTCAGACAGGAAGCCGATGCAGCGGCTATCTGTTTTGCATAGGGATTTAGATCTAAAGGCTAGTTTTGTATTGTTACATTACTATATGTAATAGATTAAAAATGATATTAGAACGTGTTAATTGACCTTGAGTTTTATGTGACATATAGATTCATGTTAGATATTAATATATATATATATATATATACTTATATGCTCCTGCTCAACATATACTTTCCTGTATCTTATATACCGCCGCGCCTTAGCATACTGCTGCCTCTTTCTTTGCTCTTTCTTTCTCTTTCTTATATATAACTATTCAGCTGCGCTGCTGACCAGAAGTGCTGTTTATGAAAGCTAAAATTTAGTAGGTCCTAAAGAATAAGGGTAGAAGGCTATATTAAGATAAAACTTGCCAGCTAATTACTTCAGAGCGGAAAAATAATGGAATTTTTATGTTGCGATCAAAAAGTATTCCGTTGCTCACTGAGGTTACTGAGAAATAACGAACACAACCGTAACTATTGGGCAGTGGGCTTAGAAAGCTATTTTTTTCATATTCTATGGGGAAGTACTCAGAAAGGATCTTTCCAAAATGTTTATAGAAACGAAGAAAATATTTTATATTTTACAGCCAACTATAAAAGATAGAAATTGAAATAATATGACAAAGTCACGAAGTTCCACGTAATTTATATTGTTAGTGGCAACTAGTAGAATTATAACAATGGTAGCTTGCTCACAAATTGTTACAAACCTATTTAATCCATATTATTCGTAATGAATGGAGAACAGAGAGTTTTAACACCAATATATTTTCAGTTTTAATGTAAACAAATATAAATATGTCTTCAAAACATAAATATGCCTAGAAAAATTGTGATAAGGTTAAATTTTAATATATTTCGTTAAAAAAACTTTCCACAGTTATAACTTCTATGAATATAATGTAGCGCCATCCTTTCCTTTCCAGAACCATCATTAGAATAAATGAAATAAGTATGGTTTTAAGGAAAATTAACAAAAAATATGGCTACTCCTTCTGTCATAATCTACTAAGTCTCTCATATGATTTTACTTCAATAAGTTATGATTTGATATAACATATTATTATTGGAAACAAATTCTATTCTTGTATTTTACTTTTATCTTTATAACAGGTGAGAAGTGGAGAGCTGAGTCACTACATGTCCTTATAACGAATAAAATTTTCTACCTATTCAGCTATATGAGAGAAATGCATCAGTAAAAAGAACAAAATAGTTTGGTATCAAAAGTGCTGCCAACTAAAAACTGCCAACTCTAAAAGCCGTGTAAAAATTCCGTGGCGCTATAAACGTATTTGTATAGCTTAATTGAATTGTGAACCTCGTGTCACCTAAATGACTCGCGCTCACATTGTTCAATATATAAAATCAGCTATATAAGTTTCAGGGATTATATATTTTAGGATATTTTTGAATAGATTCTTTTTTTTTTATCTTCACGCTGTATCCCGCATATAGCGGGGTAGGTAGAGGGAACCTGAAAACCTAGTGTTAAGACACTCCGTTCTCTTACAACAATTCCGTTCCGTGTAAGTAAATTTTAATCTTATGTTAAAAATAGACCCTATGTATTTAGAAATAGGAAAAAAGTGGAAACCTGAATCATTTTTCCTCTATATGTCTTTATAACGAGTAACGCCTTAACGCCTATCGTGGCCCAAAGGCACAAGCGTTCGACTGTAAACGCGACCGGTTGTGGGTTTGATTCCCACTCCAGGAAATGTAATTTTTCATTTCTTGGGTTTGGTAACAAGGCAAAGCGCGGCGTTGAGTTCCGCCACTTAGCACGCAATGCCTCAATTCGGCGGAAAGTGGGGAACGGAGGTCTTAACATTAGGTTCCCTCTGCCTACCCTGCTATATGCGGGATAAAGCGTGAAGCTATGTACATACATAGCTTACAGAGAATTTATTCGTTATTACAGAGAATTTATTCTGTAGAGATGCATCAATAAAAAACAGAAAATAGTGACCTACTGTAAAACTGTAAAAGCCTTGTAAATATTCCGTAACGGTACGTAAACGTATTTGTATAGCTTAATTGAATTGTGAGCCTCGTGTCACAAAAATGACCCAGCGCTTACATTCGGCTCTTACAAAATAAGTGATACGAGGTTAGTATCAGGATTTAAATTGGAGCAGTTTATTGGTTCTATTTTAATATTTTTAACATTTGTAACTCAAAAACTATTCGTCAGATTTCAACAAAATATAAATTGCACCATATCATAAGTACTAGATCTATATATATATAAAAATGAATGTTTGTCTGTATGTCATCGATGAACTCATAAGCTACTGTACCAATTATTATGAAAATTAGTACAGGTATATATACATATATGTATTTTTCCTCGGAGAAGGTGTGTATAATATGCTCATTGATGCCACTCGCCACCAGGTAGAGCTGCAGAGCAGTAAATTTTGCCCCATTCAACCGATTGTCATGAAAATCAGTATGAGCGTGTATTTTTACACAGAGGAATATATAAAAATGAATGTTTGTCTGTATTTCATCGATGAACTCAAAGATTACTATACCGATTATTATGAAAATTGGTATACCATATATATGTATTTTAGTTGTTGGCGTAGCAACGCGCGCCGGGTACTGCATCATATAGAAAAGAATCATCATAATTGTTGCATCCAGTAAAAAGTTATTCGGCAACATCTACAAAAAAAATACAGTCGAACTGAGAACATCCTCATATTTTGAAGTTGGTAAAAATCGAAGAACACGTTTTTAATTTCACACTTTTTCCTGCATAGGGTAGTTAGAGTGACCGTAGTGTAAGGACACTCTGTTAGCCGCTTTTCATCTGAATTCAAAACATTGTGGATTGAGAGATGAAACTCAATACTGCACTTGGTCTTACCAGGACGTTTCTCTTGTGTAAGGAATCGAACCTACAACCACTGCCTTTACTGTCAGACACTACACCTTATTTTTTAAATAATAATAATAACTAGTGTCCCCATAAATGCGTTAATAACGAATTGCATAGTGACGTATATGTCACTTTATATAAACATGGATGTCAAATCATGGTAGTATATGTAACATTTATTTTGTTAATTTTATAATTTTTTTTGCATTATTTTTTTAGAAAATATAATCATTTCACGCTTCTCCGGTCACGTAATTTTCGTAAAAGGGATGCAAAATTTTTCCTTCATGTATTTATATATAGAGAAATATATGGATATTATAGATATATAAATTTTCTTGCTTCAGTGAAACATTAATTATAAGATCTTAAAGACAAGCCCGATGTCATACCGGGTATATTTTATAGGCCACTGGTCAAAGACCGGTCATTTGGAAAAGGGTGAAATTGCACCCTAATAAAATATAGTTTATATATTTTTGGTATACTTATAACGGTATTTTAGTACTATATTTTAAAATTCTGGGACTATAATTGTTTTTTCTCACTTTCAACTAAGGCTGGACGTAAATTCACTTTTCTTTGTCAAAGTCAAAGTCAAAGTCAAATAATTTTATTCAAAATAAGAAGTTACAAGCTTCATTTTTTGAACGTCAAATAATTTACCACCTACTTACTACAAACGTCTTTGCGTTGTTGAAAAATAACTACTAGCCCCATTGACGTGTAAAATACACGTTTCCATAGTAACGTGTCTATGTTACTTTATACAAAATGTGATTTCTTCAAATTATTAGATGGTATTCTATTATGATATGACGAACACCTGTCGTGGCGCTGAGGCACAAGCGTGCAACTGTAAACGCGACAGGTTGTGGGTTCGATTCCACTCTAGGAAATGTTAGTATTATCATCCTGGGTTTGGTAACAAGGTAAAGCGCGGCGTTGAGTTCCACCACTCAGCACGTAATGCCTCAATTCGGCGGAAAGTGGGGAACGGAGTGTCTTAACATTAGGTTCTCAGGTTCTCTCTGTCTACCCTGCTATATTTTAATACAAATATCCATTATCCATTCTTCCACTGGCAGGTCTCAGATCACGCTTTCTCGCATGGCAGTGTAGGTAGAGTGGACCCAGTGTTAAGACACTCCGTTTACCATTATCTCCCTATTTCGATACATTAAATATTGAGTGGACGAACTCAAGGCATGTAATACATACACACATAGCTTCACGCAGGGTAGGCAGAGAGAAACTAGTGTTAAGACACTCCGTTCCCCACTTTCCGCCGAATTGAGGCATTGCGTGCTGAGTGGCGGAACTCAACGCCGCAATGTAATAACTTAAAATAATTAAACTAAATTTAAATTTTCCTATCAATTTTTCCAATATTATCAGCAATAGATTAAGACATAACCATAATAAAAATCTGCCGCACTTAAAATGCGTCATATATTTAAGGAGCAAACGTATTGTGAATGAAAATATAAAATTATACTACATTCCCCACATTTTATGACCACCATGACCCCATTTTAGATTAACGATGCAGCGTTATTGAAGAGAGTGTTTTATTAAACTATTTGATGGGTACTTGGGATGGCAAAAAAGTGATACCGCACGGGTTTATGTCACGTATGTTTGATGTATGACACAATACGGGTTTATGTTACGTTTATAGTGTTTATATTGGGTTAAAGATTTTAACCGACTACCACCACCACCACCACCACCTGGATGCGTGGCACTCCAGTACTGTGCGGTTTCGAAGGAATTTCCTTCCACGTGCCACTGAACTGTGGAATGGCCTACCTGCGGCAGTTTTTCCAGGTCGATACGAAATGGGTACCTTCAAAAAGCGCGCCTACTCCCACCTCAAAGGCCGCCCACAGCCCCGTGTAACACCAGAGGAGCTACAGGTGCGTTGCC
>JAKGSA010001082.1:20488-39576 GCA_033558755.1 Philaethria dido | reverse complement strand
TTCCTTCCACGTGCCACTGAACTGTGGAATGGCCTACCTGCGGCAGTTTTTCCAGGTCGATACGAAATGGGTACCTTCAAAAAGCGCGCCTACTCCCACCTCAAAGGCCGGCAACGCACCTGTAGCTCCTCTGGTGTTACACGGGGCTGTGGGCGGCGGGGATCACTTACCATCAGGTGACCCGAACGCTCGTTTGCCTTGTCTTTTCCATAAAAAAAAAAAAAAATACCGACTTCAGAAATTGAGGTTCTCATCTATATATAAATACGTGAAGCAAAAAATTTGGATCCCTTTTTACGAAAATTACGCGGACGGAGGAGTATGAAACTTGGCACACTTATAGCTTATATAACAAAAGAGTGCAGAATGATAATATATTTTAAAATTTATGTACTAAATGTTGTGTTACAAGGAGTAAATTTGATAGTAAAAAAAAATTATTTAAAAAAAACACTTACCTTTCCTTATGATCTCCTAGTACTTCTGATGACGTCACACAACAGCAACTCCCTTATTATTATTATCATTATTCATCTTAAGAAATAAAGCTCACTCTCCTCATGCATTATGATCTCCTGGTATTTTCAATGACGTCACACAACTTACCCTTAAATGAGATCACACTAAATAACTCCCCTATCTAATTTATAAAGAACATATTAACTTCCTTCTTCCTTATGAAGTCCTAGTATATTTGATGACGTCATAGGAAACTAATAAATATGACGTCACAGTCCTTTAAAATGAAGTATGTACATATATACTCTTTCCAGATTATGAACGCCTAATACTTTTGATGACGTAACACCAGGCAATCATAACCACGTAATACGTATAGTGAATTAATTAAAATAAATAGAAATGAAGGAAAACTAATATTTTGTGTTAAAAAATACATTTTATTAGCACAAAAACAGAATGTACAGACAAAATTTAGTTTTAGAAATGTCGACAAGTATACTTTCGATTTATCAACTTGTTCACGCTCAGTACGGATATAGCTGTTATTTTAGATCCACATTGGGTGCCAATTTCAAATTACCTACCAACCTACCTAACTTCACGCTTTATCCCTAGCGGGGTAGTCAGAGTTCCGGAGCGCCCAACGCTACGGTCCCTGCACACCTCTTTCGCCTCGTCCACAGTCATTAACCTTTTCATGCATGCCCTCCGGGGGGTCCTCACGCTTTTAACGTGACCTTCCTCCAGTATCATTGATACTGTGTTCTCGAAGGTCAACCGAGGTCAATTTCAAATTAATTTGATAATATTAAAAAATATTGATATAATTTAACAATATAGGCTTAAAAATTTTACTTATCATTTACCACGTGTGACTGTAAGCGCGACAGGTTGTGGGTTCGATTCCCATTCATGGAAATGAAAATATTAGATAATATTTAGTATGTTCATTTTCTCGCTCTGGTAACAAGGCAAACCGCGGCGCTGAGTTCCGACACTCAGCACGCAATGACTCAATTCGGCGGAAAGTGGGCAACGAAACTGTGAAATGAGAACAGAGTGGTTATGAGGGAAACAGCGTGAAGCTAAAAAAAAAGTTTACATTTTATTAATTGCACGTAATTATCGATTAGTAATAGACGAATACTTTCGACTACTACTAATCGATTAATTTAAAAAAAAATGTATAAAAATAAAAATAAATAATTTTATTCGAATATCTCTCTCTCTCCCTTTTCTCCGACGTACAGCCGGCACTAACACACCTGAAAGTTTGCTCACCTAGTAATAAAAACAGGTAAGAGCAACAGTTCAGGCCCATCAGTGTACCGAACTTCTTCTTTCTTCTTTACTTCTTCCTGTTCTTCTGCGTTCATAAATTCTTCTGTATTTTTTTATATATAAATAATCTAAACAATTGCCGTAGTAAGACACCATCTAAACCACAATGGGTTGCGATATCGATTTCCCCTCAAGGAAATGATTTTTTATAAGATAGAGCGTGGTGTTGAGCTCTGCCATTCAACATGCAATGTCTCGTGTTCAAGCGAAACAAGAAACGGAGTACAGTGACTTTCTACACAACATTCTCTCCACTTACCCTCAAAAGCGGAATACAAAAAAAAATAAAGTAAATCCCCTATCGTGGCACAAAGGCACACGCGTTCGACTGTAAACGCGAAAGGTTGTGGATTCGATTCCCACTCCAGGAAATGGAATTTTTCATTTCCTGGGTTCGGTAACAAGGCAAAGCGCGGCGTGGAGTTCGGGCACTCAGCACGCAATGCCTCAATTCAGAGGAAAGTGGGGAACGATGTGTCTTAACACTAGGTTCCCTCTGCTTACCCTGCTATATGCGGGATACAGCGTGAAGCTATGTATGTAGTGTATATGCAAAACAAATAAAAAGATATCAAATAAGAATATTTGAAATAAAAATGATTATCTAATTGTTTCACTGTAATAAATATTATCACCAGCATAGGATTTTCATGAGCCCTAATTTAAGCTACCTTAAAGGTTTCCTCTATTAATAACTAAGAGGATTTACTTTAATCCAATAACTTGCTTTAGTGATTATATCATTACGTATATATGTATTGGTATACGTATGTATATATATTTTACTCGATTATAGAAAAATAAAATATATTATTGCTAACAGTTAGATAAAATTACGCTACATATTTTTTGAAAAATCGTTTTTAAATATTATGTATTAAAAGAGATTAAGACCTTCGTTGCATATTAGAATAACTTCTCACAAAATTCTAGTGGTTATGAGTTCAATACTCACTAGGGTTATTGACAAAATGTGGCGTTATATTCCACTACTCGACACGTAACGTAATGTTGTAATTCAGGTTGAAAGTGTAGGTGAAAACGGAGTGTTTTGACACCAAGTTCTCTCTACCTACCTTCGTCGTTCGTCGAGTCGTTAAGTTATATTACAAATTATACCAAATTCGAAATCTTTTATTTATATATTTATATCTGAAACATATAATTACTTATCAGTGGCGAGGGGTGAAAATGTTAGGCAAACCGGCAAATTAAGGGAAGCCGATGTATATTTAGGGAAGCCGGTATATATATTTAGGAAAGCCGGTAATTTATATTAATTTTATTTAGGGAAAGTGCTATAGGATGTCAAGCGAGCTTTTTTTTTAGATTTCATATTCGTACTTTGAAAAGTTAGGCAAGCCGGTGGGAATCGAGTTGTATGGACGCCTCGCCACTGTAACTTATATAGATTATGTATATTTACAGGAAATAATATAAAAAATTCCATACATAAATCAAACCACACTATTGTCACACAGTATAAATAGACAACCGCTCCACATTCGTATCATATATCTTCAACATCTAGCATAGCAACCTTCAACATACAATACAAATATCAAATAACACAGTAAACCTAACAATCAAATTAACACAATAAAAAGACACGAGTCCAAAGCGTTATCTAAATATTTTATCTGTACATCGTTATGTTAACAATATGGCGGCGAGCGAAAATAGGCACAATTTGACAGCTGTCAATTAGGCAGTGACAAATGGATCGGATCCCATTATGTGACGACACGACAACGATATTTAATATAGGAAATAGTAAACGAAAAAATAAATAGTCAACAATGACCTGTTTTCTATGTTTTCCTTATTTAGTAATTTTTGAAATGACGTTTTAATATTATGTGTTTCATTTGGTTGTTTTAGCGTAAACTTTAAATTCTGTTTAAAGTCGATTCAAATTGTCTTTAGAATGGGTATTTTTTCTAAATACTGTGTAATTTATGAGTGAATGGTTTAATAAATATTTGATTGTGAAAGTATCCTACGCATATGAACTTAGTCAAAATACGTCTTGTTCTAAACATGATTGTTAGTGGCTTCGTTTCTCACTTGGCAAAATGATTATTTTTACATTATGTTCTTTTTTTCGCTCCGGTAAGACAAAGCGCGGTGTTGAATTTAAGCACTTAACACGCAATGTGTCTAATTCCGTTGAAAAGAGGAGAACGGAGTATCTTAACCCTAGGTTCTCACTGACTACCCTGCTATATGGAATAAAAAGCACGAAGCTGTTTTTTTCTAAACGCTTAAGAAAACTTAAAATCAGTATACTGGTTTTAAGTTTTCTACCTATATAGGTACATATAACACAGGTAAAGTGCTTAGTTTAGGATACACACACTATAGGCTCTCACTTACGTCTTTTCAAAATGTTTAACAGCATAATATTTTATGCTATAACGCTACTAAAACAAAAATTTTGAACATTAAGATATGATATGTTATTCATAATATTTTGTTTATATTAAATTTAATACAATACTAGTCCCGTTGACGCGTTAATAACGCGTTGTCTTTAGTAATGTATATGTGTCACTTTGTATAAACGTGGATGTCAAACCATAGTAGTGTGTGTTACATTTATTTTGTTAATTTAATATACTTTTTATGCATTATTTTAAAAAAATATTAGCATTCTGCACTCCTTTTCTATATAAATTATAAGTGGTCCAAATTTCATGCTGCTCCGTCTGCGTATTTTTCGTAAAAAGGGATCTAAAGTTTTTGCATCACGTATTTATACATAGATAAATATGCCCAGTATAAGCTAGTAGTGTTATTTATACCATAACATTTGATATAAAACACACGTGTACGAATTCTTTATATGATTGCTTTGAGAATGCAGGGCCACACACCAAGTTCTTAGAAGCGATAACAATATTATGGTTACTAGATATAAATATATATGTTTGTGCATAACATACAATTTAATAATAAATTATTATTTTAAATAGCGGTTGCAGGTTCGATTCTCACTCAGATGAATGATTATATTTAAATGATTTTCTATTCTTCGCTCTGGTAAGACAAAGTACGGCGTTGAGTTCCGCCACTTAGCACACGATGACTCAAATTCGGGCGGAAGGCTGCGAACGGAGTGTCTTGACTTTAGGTTCACTCTGACTAATCTGCAATGCGGGATAGAGCGTGAAGCTGCTTTTTTTTTACTTCACGCTGTATCCCGCACATAGCAGGGTAGGCCGTAGGTGAGAACCTAGTGTTAAGATACTACGTTCTCTTTTAACGTTTCCGTTCTCCACTTTTCGACGAATTGAGGCAATGCGTGCTGAGTGAAGGCACTGAACGTCGCGCTTTGCCTTTTTAGCAGAGCGAGGAAATTAAAATACTAAATATCATTTAATATTGTCATTTCCTGTGAATCGAGCCCACAACCTGTCGCATTTACATTCGTATGTGCATCTGCGCCACAATCTCTCTCTCTCTCTTTCTCTTCTCTTTCTATGGTCTCTTTTTATATGTATTAATTTTTTAAAGTATTTATGTCAACATAATGTCATCTACAAAACTAATTTCAATATGATATATGGCAAAACTAGTTTCTGATGCAAAAACTTTCTATTACTACATGTCCACTTAATGACCATCCATCTCAATTCATTTACAGACTACAGTTAAAAGCATTTTATAGTCCAGGAGACTATTTCAACTTTTATTAAAAAAAATGTTGTTTTATTTAAAAATATATAAGTTTTGATGTGATTGATCGTATTTTAAATATAACTATTGTCCCCGTTGACGCGTTAATAACGCGTCCTAGCAATGTATGTATATGTCACTTTATATAAACATGGATGTCAAACCATGGTAGTGTGTGTAACATTTATTTTATTAATTTTTTATATTTTGTATGCATTATTTTAAAAAAAATATTATCATTCTGCTCTCTTTCGTGCTCCTCTGTTCGCGTTATTTTCGTAAAAAGGGATCCAAAAGTTAAATTAAGTTCTTATTTCACTTATTAATATATAGATAAGCATTTTCACGCCTTTTCCCGCATAGCAGGATAGACAGTGTAGCATAGTGTAAATACACTCTGTTGTCCCGTTTGCCGCCTGAGTTTTATACATTGTATATAGTGACGGAACTCTCACTTAGTCTTATTAGAGCCGGGATAGGAGATTAGATAGGAGCTCTCTGACCACAACATTGTATGTAACATATAATTCTTTTTTTATTAAATCTAACCTGTGGACGAATAAATGTAAGAGAATACGGCAAACTATAAATTTATATTCTCTGAGTTCTAACAAGCACGCCAAGGAATCGTTATGTCAAATTTCAGTGCTAAAAAGAGTATTTATTCCCTTACACTCATCTAAAAGAGGATTTCTGCAAGTGAAATTGCGTGCTGAGTGGCGGAACTCAACGCCGCGCTTTGCTTTCGACGGAAAGTGGGGAACGGAATGTCTTAAAACTAGATTCCCTCTGTCTACCCTGTTATATGCGGGATACAGCGTGAAGCTAAAAAAAGTATAATAACCTTTTTATAGTCCAACCCAAAAAAATTGGTCAGACAGCGGACGGAGTGTCTTAACACTAGTTTCACTTCGACATCTTCATTGCGGAATAAAGCGAGAAGCTGTAAACAAAATAGCGTGCTACAACTAGTTTCTAATAAAATTGATATTAGTATTCCATTACAAATAGTTCTGTCATAACTCGTCAAACCAATCACAGACGACCGCTGGCGATACAATTAGGGTTATATTACGTTGATTTACCGAAACGTGGGTGCTGTATGAATCATACAGATAACTATTCTATAATTATTTATGAATTTAAATTGAAATATATGATTATAATAAATATGCCAAGATAGAAAAACGAAATTAGCAGAAAATTGTTGAATTTAAAGTATAAAGGGACTTGTTTCTCGATGAAGAAAAGAATGACTTCATCGAGAACAAACCTGCAATACGAGTAGAGTGAGATGATATTTATAATTAATATTAATGGTAAAAGCATGTTTGCTTAATGTATTTTTGGTAAAAATAGGTTTTGTGTAACAAAGAGGGCGTCTCGTAAGTTAAATAAAACAGTGTGGCGATAAAAAAATGCTTTGTAAAATTTTTTTTAATTTAAATAAATAAATATTATATATAATATAATAATATAAACGCCTGTTGTGGCGCAGAGGCACAAACGTGCGACTGAAAACGCGACAGGTTGTGGGTTCGATTCCCACTCCAGGCAATGTATAATTTAGTATTTTTATTTCTTGGGTTTGGTAACAAGGCAAAGCGCGGCGTTGAGTTCCGCCACTCAACACGCAATGCCTTAATTTGGCGGAAAGTGGGGAACGGAAATGTTGAAAGAGAATGGAGTGTCTTAACACTAGGTTCTCTGGTTCCCTCTGCCTACCCCGCTATGTGCGGGATACAGCGTAAAGTTAAAAAAAAATTATATATTTTATTGTCATGAAGATGCAATTTAATTTAGTCGGGAATAGTAAGTGTAAAGCGGAGAAGCTTATCACTTTCTATTTTTGGCAGCTTCACTACATAGCATAGGTAGGCAGAGAGAACCTAGCGTCGAAAGGCTTTGCTTTGCCCTTTCTGCCCGAATTCAAGGTGTTGCGTGTTAAATGGTGGAACAGAACACCGTGTCATATTAGAGTGGGGGCATGAAAATAATTTAGATAAATTCATTTTACCAAGTGTTAATCGAACCCACAACCAACCGCGTTTATAGTTAGACTCTATCCCACTATATCGTGATGACCTGAACCGTGAATATAAACACAAAAGCAAAGAATCCTTTTTATTTCAAAAGAAAACCTATGAAATAAGTCAGTTTTACGAAAATTCATGAACTACTATAGAACAAAAGTAACAAAACCTAGATAACATTGACATATTGCCAAGATCTGTGCCAACATAAGATATTGTGAATAAGTTCCTTAGAAATTGGAAGGAAAATACAATTATTTCAACATGAAAATACATGGTTATATATAGATTACCCGCGGCTCTGCTCGTGTAACCAATGGAAATTAACATCTTTATATACTTTTTTTTATCTTCACGCTGTATCCCGAATATAGCGGGGAATCCCGAATATAGCGGGGAAGGCAGAGGGAACCTGAGAACCTAGTGTTAAGACACTCCATTCTCCTACAACAATTCCGTTCCCCACGTACAAAAAAAATAAAATTCGGAAAATCGTGCTTTTTGAAGTCGATCACAAGGTATTCTAGATAAAGATTAAAAAATGTAATATTATTAGTAGAATCTCGTATAAAATAAAGTTATTGAAAATAATTGTTTTTATACTGAGACTATTATGCAGTGGTACTTGGTTATAAACACGATGAGTCGTGGATTCGATTCCCAGAGGTAGGACAGAAAGCAGTGTAGAGTTTTTCCACTTAACATCTCGAATTCAAACGAAAGAGGAGAACAGAGTGTCTTAACACTAATAAAGTTAAGCTGAAAAAAGTTAGTAGTAATATTGACTTCCATTTATCACAAGCAAAGGTGGTCTAATCATAAAAAAAGCGTTTAAGCATAAATAAATAATAATAATCAAATAAATAACAGTAACTTGATACTCAGATCGTAAACTAATTTATAACATCTACTTTACTTAACGAGGTCATTATAGCGCAGTGGAATTTCGACTGTAAATGTGCTTGGTTGTGGGTTCTATTCTACTCAGGGGCCTGACTGGTAGAATAATGGTCGGCGTTGAGTTCCGCCAATCAGCACATCATGTCTCGAGTTCAAGGAGAAAGAGGAGCTCGGAGTGTTTTGACTGTAGTTCCTCTCTATTTGCCTGCTATGCGGAAAAAAGCGTGAAACTGCAAAAGAAATCAATGCCTATATGACAGTGTGAATGAGAAATAATTATAGAATTAACCTAAATAGTTAAAATAAAAAATATTAATTTATAATAATTAAATAATAAAATATCTATTGCAAAGCGCGGCGTTGAGTTCCGCCACTCAACACGCAATGCCTGTGATAATTCCCGCGAGAGGGAATCAAACTCACAACCACTCGATAACCAATATTTAATATAATAAATGGTATAAGAATCGCAACAAGTATGTCTTAATCATGAGAAACAATTTGGTTTAAACTGATCGAAATTTGACAAACAGCTGTGCTTTAGTTATTACTCTTGCTTTAATTTAGGCTAGATTAGATTAGGTTAGGGTTGCCATTGACTAAATTGCCGATGTTTGATAAATACTAAAAACCTCAGACCTTTACATGATATTTCGTTATTCTTCTTATTTTCCAATTAATCGGGATTTCTCTAAAACAAAAAGTTTCTAAAAACTCCTTCTGGAATCCCCCCGGATGCTCTCTAAATTAAGATAAATACGGGGAATCCCGGCAAGAAGAAATCCGGGGAAGTCCCGACAGTAGGCAGCCCTAGATTATGTAATAGTGGAATGTTATTAAGGATATAACAATCATAGGCAAATGACGACATGATATTGTGACGCTATTAGAATATAGAAATGTACACCAACGTGTCTACGTATCTCTTTAATTTAAGTGCATAAATACATAAATAGCTTCACGCTGTATCCCGCATATAGCAGGGTACGCAAAGGGAACCTAGTGTTAAGACACTCCGTTCCCCACTTTCCGTCGAATTAAGTTATTTGCGTGCTGATTGGCGGAACTCAAACCAAAAAAAACAGGAAATGAAAAATTACATATCCTGGAGTGGGAATCGAACCCACAACCGGTCGCGTTTACAGTCGCACGCTTGTGCCTCTGCGCCACGACAGGTGCAAATTTTTAATTTAAACCCTACTTATTAATATAATTTTTTATATTATTTAGATTCTACCCTCGGTATTTTTATTTTTAGCCTCATGCTTTTTGCCATATACTCGTAGCCTGCTTCTTTAAGATACTCGTTCACTGTTAATTTTCGGCACAAATTATAAGAAAGCGTTGCGAGTTGAGTGGCAGAATTCAATGCCGCAAATCAGGGCGGTGAAATGAAAATAATTTTAAACTAGGAATTGAACCCATTACCACTCGCGCTTACACACACTGCGTCACGACGGCCTCCAGCTTAAAGAAATAATCCAAGTTATTGCTTCCTTAAGTAATTTTAAAAGCTATCTGACGCCATTCAGTTATAGATTACGTAGATGATGAAATTATTTGCGTTATTGTCATGATTTTTTTTGTACTATATGGGAAGTAAGATAGAATTTAAGAAAAAAGGTCATTGTGGCGCAGCGGGACAGCGTCTGACTGTAAATATCATTAGTTATGAGTTCGACTCCCACTCGGGGCAATGATTATATTTAAACTATTTTTATTTCCTCCGCTTTGGTAAGACAAAGCACAGCGTTAAGATTCGAAATTTAACACGCAATGTCTCGATTTCAGGCGGAATGTGAACATCAGAGTGTCTTGAAATCAGGTTCTTTCTGACACCCCGCTATGAAAAGCGCGAATCTGCTTTTTTTTCTGCTCTAGTAAGACAAAACGCGGCATTGAGTTTCAACAATCAACACGCAATGCTTCGATTTCGGGTGGAAATTGGTAAACGGAATATCACGCTACGTTCCCTCTAAACACCCTCCCATTACCTTTTCTCTCGGAAACGAACCCACAACCACCCGCGTTTACAATCAGACGATGTTCCACTGAGCCTTTCTTTCTATCTTGTATACAAAAGATATTATTTCTAAAAAATGCATGTTGCTGTTGTTATTGCTATAACTTCACGTTGTATCACGTTCGCGTTGTATGTGAGAGATCTAAGAGGAGGGATCTAAAAAACCTAGTATTAAGACATTCCATTCTCTTTTAACATTTCGGTTCACCACTTTCCGCTAAATTGAGGCATTGTGTGTTGAGTGGTGGAGCTTAACGCCGCGCAACGCCTTGTTACCAGAGCGTGGAAATGAAAATACTAAATATTATTTAATATTTTCCATTCCTGGAGTGGAAATCGAATCTACAACCTGTCGCGTTTACAGTCGCACGCTTGTGCCTCTGCGCCACGACAGGCCTCTAAAATAAAATGCCTAAAAACTAGTATAATCATTTGAAAATATCATCTAATAGTTCATGGCCTTAGATTGTAAATAAATGACATTTATTTTGGTTGCAAACATAGAATAGTATTAGATATAATTATATATTAGAATTAAATTGGTTTAGATATGTCCGCTTGAATTAAGGCCCGTGGGAAAATGATTTAAACTAGGTCTCCTTGGAATTTTAAATTGTTATAAGATTACTACGTGTTCGATGCAATTCTAGGCCACGTGGTACAGTGCAATAGTCTCCAACTGTAAACGTGATGGTTATTGGTTCCATTCCCCCTTTATCTCTACTGAATAATGAATATAATTAAATTATTTAGTCTTCTTATTCTGGTAAGAGGTAGTATACTATTAAACAAAAAACATGCTTAACGAGGTCATCGTAGCGCAGTGGCATTGTCCAACTGTAAACCCTGTTAGTTGTAAGTTCGATTCCCACTCGGAAACATAATTATATTTATATTATATCCATTACCTCGCTTTGCGAGAACAAAGCGCGGCGTTGACTTCCGCCATTTATCAAACAATATCACGAATTCGAGTGAAAAGTTAAGAACGGAGAGTCTTAACTCTAGGTTCACTATCTACCCTGCTATTTATAAAAAAACGTGAAAATACATATGGTAATAGAAGAATTTAAGAACTATGAACCGCTATCATCAAAGCTATAATAAGCTTAAATGCTTTCTACTGAGCCATAAGTTATATTTCAATTATCCTTATCGTTTTATAACCCAATATATTATCGCCTAATACAGTGACAATGTTTATTGATGTACACGATCGCGTGACTATTGCATGTGATCTTTTTTTTTTAATTTACTTTTATATATTGAAAGTAATATTAGATGCTTTTTCATCAAAATTATTTATATTTAATTTTTTTATTTTTGTTGCCTCATAATTTTAATTAAAAATGACTGTTTACACATTTCTTTATAACAACAAGAAGAAGGTAGAGTATGTCTTATGTACACTCTCAGACACTAAGATATTCCAAGACACTCTAAGATATTGTTGAGTCGAGGAACATAATGAAAAGCTAAAATAGCTTAATTTAAAAATGCCTCAATTCGGCGGAAAAGTGTGGAAAGTGGGGAACGGAGTGTCTTAACACTAGGTACCTTCTGCCTACCCTGCTAAATGCGGGATACAGAGTGAAGCGTGTATGTTAAAAATGTCTTCGATATTTTTAGCTTCACGCTGTATTGCGCACATAGCAGCGTTGACAGAGGGAACCTGATAACCTAGTGTTAAGACACTCCGTTCTATTTATATTTCCTCTTGAGTTTTTTATTTTCACTTATGGTAATAATTTTATAACCTTAAAATAACTAAAGACCTATATTTTGACTAATTGAAACTAATATATAAGTATATATAGTTTAACAGTAGGTAATGTTTCACTCAAAACAGTCATATTAATCATACGTTGTCATATCACGTGACAAAGCAAATTTATCTATTACATCGCGTGACTCTCTACGAATGCTATATGTTTGTTTAAATTATATTTTTATATGAAAACTAGTTAACATCCTGTGACTTCGTTTGTGTCAATTGTTAAATTAAAATCCGGTTTTTTTCGTTTTAACAGGAAGTGGGAAACGAAAATGTTAAAAGAGAACGGAGAGTTACACTAGATTTTCTAGTTCCCTCTGCTAACTCTACTATGTAAAGGATACAACATGAAGCTATTTTAAAGAAAATATAGAAATTTCAAGAAATCCTCTCTTAGTGTTTCCCTACACTCCCTCAGGAACCTACATGCCAAATTTCGGCTTTATGGCCAGTAGTTTTTTTTTTTTTTTTTTACGGATACCGGATGGCAAACGAGCAGAAGGACCGCCTGATGGTAAGTGGTTACCTTCGCCCATGAACATCTACAACACAAGAGATGTACTAGATGCGTTGCCAACCTAGAGGATACAGATGGAAAGGGAGGATAATGTAGTAGTCCACACCACCACCACATTATGGGGAAAGGATGGGTGGGAAAGGGGAAAACCTGGCTTACATGCCATCGAACCGGAACACATCATAAGATATTTGGCGGTTCATCTTTGACATGATAGTGGTCGCGAGCCAGACGGAGGACGAACCTCCTACCACCAAACAAAATTTTTAACACAAAATTTTAATTAGTTTCGCCTGTATTTTGTCTGTCACTTAGCAATGCAAGTATTTTATATATACATTATATGAAAATAGCTATTTATCAACGACAAATGATTAATCATAGCACTGGGACAATATTTGACTGTGAAAGCGATAGGTTGTAAGTTAATACCCATTTAGGGGAAAGATGACAAAGCGCGGCGTTTAATTACATGTTAAGTAATGAAACTCAACGCCGCGTTTTGTCAAACTTGACTGGAGGAAGGAACACTCCTTCAACTCCAAGAATTGGAAATCGAATCGATTTATACAACATCACCAACTAAAATATACTGGCATTATAAGACCAATTTCAATAAAGACATTAATATGTTAAGAGCAAAGAAAGCAGTTACATGCTATATCCCGCATAGCAAGGTAGTTAAAGCAGACCTAGTACTAGTATCAATACATACCGCTCGCCGCGATCTGCCCAAATTTGAGATATTGAATATTAAATGGCGAAACTCAACGCCGCACTTTGTCTTATCACAGTGGGACTAGAACCCACGATCGCGTTTACAGTCAGATATGTCCCACTGTGCCACGATGGCCAAAAATATTCAAACAAGCAACATATAGTAAATATCCAGCCAGCCCCTGGCCTATAGTTCGCGTGACAAGTGTCTATACTAATTGGAACACAATTCCATTCACTTAATCGCGATGTATTCCATCCATTACTTTAACTTTTATTGGTTATTTAATTGAAAATAAATTAGTCAGGGAGCTCAGAGCGGTGTAAATGTCTTAATAGATTCGTGTACATAATATGCAGGTCGTAAATGTGAATGTCGAATATTGGTGTGAGGCGTCGTATTATATTAGTATTATAACACTTGTCGTGGCGCAGAGGCACGAGCGTGCGACTAGGAAACACTCCAGGAAATGGAATTTTTCATTTCCTGGGTTTGGTAACAAGGCAAAGCACGTGTTGAGTTCCACCACTCAGCACGCAACGCCTAAATTCGGCGAAAAATGGGAAACGGAATGTCTTAACACTAGGTTCCCTCTGCCTACCCTGCTATATGCGGGATACAGCGTGCAGCTAAAAGCTAAGCTTAATTTTTATATAATTCAAACAATTGAAATGAAACAGAAACTTTTCATGTTCCATTTGAAAATAAAATAAAATGAAACACAATAATTAAAAGCTCCAAAGAGTATAATATTTCATTGCAGGTACAGCAAAGAAAATTTGCATGCAAGTGAATTATGAGGCACTCACTCAAATAAACTGAAAGTAATTAGCAATTATACTGTCTGATAGTAGTGGCCCAGTTTTATATTAAATTTTATGAAATAAAATAACTCTTTTATAAGTAACACTATTGTTGCAGAGGACTGTGGGTTCAAATCCAAATAAAGGGAACATTTCGTGTAGAAAAAAAGACCTCTGCGATGGCGCATTCATTCATGGGTTGGCCCCTAAAATAAATAATTTTAATTTCCGTATTCTGGTAAAACAAAGTGCGGCGTTGAGCTCCGACCTGTGGATCGGTTTTGGGCGGAAAGTGGATAACGGAATATTTGGACATTAGCCTCTCTTCAAACACCTACTATAAGAGATTACTAGAGCCCTATTAATTTTGAATTAATTGTTGCACTGACATAATTCCCCTTTTACTTTTGCATTCAATCATATCTTTACCAAAGGTTGTCTGTAAGAGATTGCTTGAAGCAAAAAGACCGCCTTTGCATACATATACTAGGCGATTATATTGTTACCTCTTTGATTCTTTGAGTCCGTGGTCACAGGACTACCACCGACTACTGTAAAGTGTTCGAAACATCGGGTTTCCAAAAATGTATTTTCCAATGCTAAAATAGACGCGATTAATCTGGTTAAAATAGTTTCATTTAATATGTTTATATTGTTGTTTGCTGTTTCTTCTTGTATTTGTTGTGTACAATAAAGACTATTCTATTCTATTCTATTCTATTCTATTCTATTCTAAAAATTTGAACGTAACAGGACGTGAACCCTCTTCGGTATGGTCATCGCGGTTAGAGTCAGATGAGTTCTAACTATTATATAGTTACCTTTTTTATAGGGAACTTCAATATATGTACTTTTTAAAACATACCGCTCCTTTTGATCGCGCATTTGGGTATCTGTGAAAGAAATAAATAATTATTAATATTGATATATTTATAAAAATGAAATATTTAAAGTAATAACAAGTTTTCTGTCAAGTTCCCTTGCATATATCATATCAACATATCTGTAGGTAGATTTTTACTAATTTTCGTAACACGAAGGTTACTATATATATATATACATATTTATATAGCAAGATAATGCTATTCAGTAATTATTTTAACATTTTCTTAAAGTAAAAATTACAAATTTATCTTTATTAATTTTCTTATCTTTAATATGTAAATAATATTAAAAAAAAAATAATGTAAAAATACATCACTTTTTTTTGAAGTTTTAAAATGTTAATCAAACATCAACTTACAAAACGAAACACATATTTAGAAAACGTATAGAAATTTTGAACGCAGCGGGACTCGAACCCGCGCCTCTTTGAAACCGTCTAAGCCATTTTATACGTTTTTCAGAAAAAATCATTTTTTTTTTTTTTTTTTTTTTTTTTCTTTTTTTTTTTAAAACATAGGATGTTCAATGGCGGAAACTCACCGAAAAATCGTTACTAATCTTACAAATGTGAATTTAAGTTTGTTTTCAGGCCAAAACTACTCAACCGATTATCATGAAACATTGTACACAAAATCAAAAAAATCAAAATCAGAATATTCTTTATTCAAGTAGGCTATTACAAGCACTTTCGAATCGTCAGTTTACAAAGGTGTCAGCCGTGTCAGTCCTAACGGAAGGTACCACCGGCTCGGAAGGCAGTTCTGCTGAAGAGCCGGTAAGAAACTCAACAGTTGCACTTTTCAAATAATTTTTTTACAACAAATATACAACTATGATGAGCCTCCCGGGTGAGCGCCAACAGCATTAATTCCACACATTGATATCATTATAGTATTCTTGGACAGAATAATATACTTTTTTCAATAATATGTTCTTAATCTTAACTTTAAATTGTAGAAATGGCAGATCTATAAATATTTCTGGAATTTTATTATACATGCGTATACCTTATACATACATATTCTTAGAAAAAATATATTCCAGCAGAGATGATTGTTCCCATTTATAATTTTATATAGATTCACTTCACTTAACTTAGCTTCACGTTTTATCCCTAGCGGGGTACCGACAACGGAGCCCCAAACGCTAACGTCCCTGCATACTTCTTTTGCCTTGTCCAGTCATGAACCTGTTCATACATGCCCACCATGGGGTCCACATGCTTTTTACGTGACCTTCTTCCAGTATCATTGATACTGTGTTCTCGAAAGTCGAATTTTATACATGGATTTTGATAGATTTTATTGATCACGCGAGCGAAACCGCGGGTAAGAGCAAGTCTATATATAAATACTTACGTAATAGGATATTCTAAAAGATCTATCGACTAGCTGCAATATATCCGTCGGGCGTGGATGACGGACACACGCCACGCGTGTTCACGGTTACTGCTAACAAGTCATGTACTGTAGCGGTTTTAAATATATTTTTGACCGACTCTAAATGAGGAGGATTTTTATTTGGTTTTCAGGAGAGTATTTGACAGATTTAGACTAGATTTTTTTTTATTAATATTCATACATACATAGCTTCACGCTGTATCCTGCATATAGCAGGGTAGGCAGAGGAAACCTAGTGTTAATACTCCGGAGTGTAATACCACTAGGTTGGTGGTTGGTGGTGGTTGGTTGGTGGGAACGGATTCCCCACTTTAATTTACTTTTGTTAATATCTTAATTGTTAATAACTTAAAAACTACTCATCGTAATCTACTGATCGTAAATAAATTCAAATCACACCGTAAGAAACATTAGATATCATATAAAAAAAGGAACAACAAAATTGATTGATAAATAATGTCATCTGTCACCCATTTAAGGTCATGGTGGCGCGGAATAACGTCTCACTGTCGACGGATTTCACCACTTTGGTAAGGCATAATTCAGCGTTAAGTTCCTACCTTCAACACGAAGCATCGCAATTTCGGGCAAAAAATAGAGATAGAGTGTAACACTATGTTCTCTCTGCTTACCCTGCTGTAACACGAAGAACGTGAAATTGAATTGAATAGATATGTATAAACTTCTTAGAAGCAGACTTATTTCAAACAAACATATTTTTAATTAATTTATGTATATGTTGATGTATAAAAACAAATTACAATTTTGAAACACTAAAAATGTATCACTTACACCAACCGCGAATATAAACGAAATGGATTGATCTTACATTAAATTTATTTCTGGAGCCAAGATTAATATTTTTGGCAGAATCTCAAAGCTACACCGACAGATAGGCATTCCTTCTAACGTATTTCATTTTTGATATGATGGAAAAAAATCTATAATTTTATAGTATATTTTTTATATAAAAGCTGCTTCACGGATTCTCCAGCATAGCAGGGTAGTTAGAGAGAACCTAATGTTAAGACACTTCGTTCGCCGCTTTCCACTTGAGACATTACGTGTTCAGTGGCGGAACTCAACGTCGCAGTTTGTCTTACTTTCAATATGATCATTCCCCCAAGTGGAAATCGAACCCAGTAGTGGATTCAATTTCCACATTGAAAATGATACATTAAAATTATTTTCATTTTCCCGCAGCGCAGCGCTGTTGTGCCTCATAACTAGCAACGTTTAGGATTCAGGCGGAAAATATACAACGAAATATCTTGACAATATATGTTATACCGTATAATTTTATTCTGGCTGAACCAATTATAATGATTCTTTTGTTAAATGATAGCTAGTGCTTATGATGTCTGAATCTTCTGATGTCGGTCCCATTTAAAATGAATTAGGATCTGATGAGTAGTTTTTGAGTTATTCCTGATAATGTTACTTGTATTTAGTACATTTTCTTTGAAGACGGTCCTTTTTTGCCAAAATCTTAATTATCCTAATATCCAATTTAAAACTATCAATCACAAGCTTACGTCCAAAATCTATAATACCGAAAAAATCCAAGCCAAAAGAATTTGAGCAATCGCTGGCACACGATAGTGTAAAAAAATTACTAATTGACAAACTTGGCAGAGCGCGCTTTGATATGCCTTGATTAAAAACAGGCTTCTGCGTAAATAGAACGGCGTTAGATCTGATGTACATACTCGTACTGTTATAGATTTCCACGTATTTTTAGGAAGTGGGATAGAACGAGAATATATGTTTTTTAGAAAATATATAAAAAATTATGTAGCTGGAAGTAATATATGGCTTAGTGGTCCGAGCTTGCACGATTAATTTAGAGACACGTGTTCGAGCTATTTACAAAATTATTATACGTTAAGGGCAGTTGTAATTCAACGATCATGGTAGCGTATTTGAAAGTTTTTTTATATATAAAAAACAAGGTGATATTTTTACCTTTTTCTCAAAACAAATTGTGAAGCTATATGTATGGTGAAATCAAGGTTATCACTATGGGTTCTTTATTCAGCTTCTCGCTTTATCCTGCATAGCAGGGCAGGGTATTAACGTAGTTTTAAAAACCTAGTATTAAAAATTTCGTTCTTCACTTTCCGTCCGAATTCTTAACATTACGTGTTGAGTGGCGGAACTCAAGCCCGCCCTTTCTCTTACCAGAACAGAGACATGAAATGGGAATCGAATCCACGTCAGTCAGTCGCTATCCCACTGCGCCACGATAATGTTACGTTATACAACTTTATTAATTTGACTATAACCACTATTATATTATAAACAAACTAACAATCTTAACTTACTATTAGGGATACATAATGAGGGCCTAAAATATCACCCTTGTGGCGTATTTAGAAGTTTATGACAATCGTTCAACGACAGTTGTATGTTTAAATTGTATGTATTATATTCTGTAAATACTAAATAAATTTTAAGATTTTCCATTTAATATACTATTTCTTAGGTAAAACATGAACTTTAAAGAGAACGGAGTGTCTTAACATTAAGTTCTCTGGTTTCTTTTGCCTACCCT